>DWEE01003597.1:0-10367 GCA_018245755.1 Parelbella macleannani
GCTGCAGCACCACCGCGATCACAAGTACCAGTTCAGCACCGAGATGGCCGCACAGGTGATCGCATATTTTTTTTTTAATTTTTAAACGTTAAATATATGGTAACATTCCAAGTTCAGTACGCCCATCAGTGCCACTCGATATGGTTGTGGTGTGACAGCGCGTAATGTGTGCGCTTGTGCAGGCGCGGGCCAGCATCGCGTCGCTGCTGTCGGAGGTGAGCTATAAGCGCGTGCTTCTGGGCTCGGCCATGAAGGTGATCCGCGACCGCCAGCAGCTCATCGCCGACAAGAAGAAGGCGCTCGTGCACGAAATCACGCAGACCGTCGTCAAGTGAGCACTGTCACGTCCCACGGAAATACACAATTTCGTAACGCATCTCCTCACCGATAAGATACTCACCCGGACATTTGTAGAGAGCGTTATCGATATCGTAGCGAAATCGAAAATATGATCGGTAGGATAAAAGGAATTCGGTCGACAGGTTGACGAACGCGATCAACACGCGCGGGAAGCAGCTAGTACTGCGACTGAACGAGGTATGCGACGGCAAGCAACGCACGCTCAGCGAGAAGAAAGACGCACTGGAGCAACTGGCTGCCATCACGGACCACTGCGTGGAGTTCGTAAACTGCGCGCTGGAGCAGGTACGGCTCGCGGTCGCGTGCAGTCGAGCAGTTCGCCGGGCGCGCCTCGCTAACCGACGCTGTGCTTGCAGGGCAGCGACACGGCCGTGCTGTACAGCAAGCGCGCCGTGTGCGCGCACCTGCAGCGCATCAAGAGCCGCCGCGCCGATATCCCCAACCCCGAGATCCCCGTGCGCATCTCGCTGGCGCTCGACAAGCTGCCCGACCTCGTGCGAGGTACGTGCCCAATCCCGCCTGTCCGCTCTACTGTTCACTTTTGTGTTTTCGATGAGTTTTTCTGACGATTGTCGTTCGACGCCCCTTCACAGTTCTTTCGACGATCGGCGCCATCGTGGTGGACGGCAAGGTGGACGGCGGCGGCTCCAGCTCCGGCGCGGCGCAAGGGCCCTACCATCCGCCCGCAGCCCCCGCCGCGCCCGCCTGCTCCCCCGCCGGGCCCGCGCCGCCGCACTCCGCCGTCGTGGCTCTGCAGCAAGTCGCCATGCACCAGGTAACTATTGGAATCCCTAACGATTGAAAAGTCAGCTACCGCTCAGTCTTCAAGTAGGCTAACTAATACTCAATCAATGTCGTGGATCGCGGCAGTCGTATGTGCAGGGTGCGGCGGGTTCGGCGCAGGGCGCGGGCGGCGGGCAGTTCCTGGCCATGAGCCGCGCACGGCCGCACGCCCCGCACACGCCTCTGCGGCACCCACACGTCACCTCCACCACGCACCCGCATCACCTGCACGGTCAGTGCTCCTTTAACTCGCGACCCCTCGCAGCCAGCACGCCAACGCTCTGACCGTTCGCTGCCCCACAGGGATGAACGAGATGAACCTGCGCGGCCTGCTCAACGCCAGCGGACAGCGCGCACGCGCCTCTGCCGCGCTGCCCGCGCAGGCCGCCATGCAGCACGCCTACCAGCAGAGTGAGTCTGTACACTGTCCCTACACACGCACTCACCCTCGCATACACGCACATACACACACCCTTAAGCTGTGTGCTAATTTCTCACAATGTTTTCTTTAATAGCCACAGCGAGTGAAATTTGTTTTCATCATTATTATTATCATCCTCTTGGAGATAAATTAAATAACATTTAGCTTTAATAATGCATTTTTTGCAAGAAAGTTCACAGCAGGATTTGAACTAAAACATACGGAGTAGGACTATCACTGCTTACTATAAATACATGTATGTACTGGAATTTGCTACTTTGGATGTATCATGTAACTACTATAGATGTTATTGTGTTTTCGACTACGACTTCGAACGGTAGGAAATGTCGATCCATTTTACATTTCCGAAATCTGGGTTTCGACTCTCATAACTAAATTTACAAGAGTCGACTGCGGGTACGTCAAACCCACTTCCGGAGTTCTTTAGGAGGCACCTACTACATTTCAATATTTTCGAGAACCCATCGAAAAAGAAACAATCCTCCACGTCACCCGGTCGCTACCGTCAAACGGTCCGCATCGAGGCACCCCGGACGGCTACGTAATGCGGTCCATTGATTACATGAATTTCTTGAGCGAGCAGCGAGCTTTGTGTGCGTTGTGTGCAGTGATGGGAGCGTACGCGAGTAATGCGTTCAGCGCGGCGGGCGGCAGCGGACGGCGCAGCGGCGGGCCGCGCACGCCGTCGCCCGCGCCGCCCGCGCACTTCGCGCACCTGCCCGCATTGCACGCGCCGCCCGCGCACCTAGCCCCGCCTGCGCCGCACGCGCCGCACGCACCGCACACGCCGCACGCGCCGCCCGCGCCGCTGCCCGCCAAGTGGCACATTCCGCAACACTCGCTCACTAACGGTCAGTATCCCCGCACCGATCTTGTTAAACTTCTTTTCCGCTCGACTCATTAAATGATGAAGTTCCGTGTTGTGTTATCGTTGCTCGGGCGTCCTGCTCGGTGGGGTACTGTTGTGTCCATAATTGAATGAACGGTTTTTATGGCGCTACTCTGGAGATCCGTGGTTCCTTGAATCTGTGTAATTGTCATGTGGCGTGTGTAGCACTATTTTATGACGTCGACAGGCGGCGGCGAAGGCGGCTCGGAGGGCACGGGAGAGGGCGGCGCAGAAAGCGGTGCGAGCGGCGGCGCTGAGGGCGGCGCTGAGTTCAAGATCACGCTGGGGCGCCAACACGCTCCGCGCACGCCCGTAGTCACTTCCACCAACCCTAAGACGCCCAGCCCGAGCCTCAATGTATGTTACGCTTTTACGAACTATCTATAAACATTTAAAACTACGGAGGCCTTATTTCCTGATTTACTACTTGTGCGATCGATAAGTAATCGTTGTACACAAATGAAACATTAAAATTTCTGTACTGTTTAATACTGTATAATCTGTAATACTTACCGGTTTGTAAGTACCGATTTTCTATGATGATTTATTTGACTATGTTAACCAGCTGATTAGAACATCTGGTCTAATCAAACGCGTTAACTGCAGTCGAACGCGGGGATACAGCTAATGGCGCATCTTTATGTGAGTCACCTGTAGCCGTCATATACGAGATAAATTTGACAATATTCAACTTTTTATTTTTATGGTAAAACTTGTATAGAATTACTGTTGTGTCCCCGAGTGCGCCCCGTGTCAATCCCCACTCCCACTCCTCGCTAAATCGAATACTTATAGAAACAATACTGATCGGAAGTGAAAAAGCATTTCGCAAAAGTATTTAAGTTATTTCGCACTTAACTCTAAAGTGCATGAGAGGACTAACTCATTCGGCCTCGGTCGCAGGGCGGCGTGTCCATGGAGCTGGACAAGGTGTGCGCGGAGTCGGTGCAAGACCTGATGGCCACCATCGCCAAGCTAGACTCGAACGGCGTACAAGTGGTGGCGGAGGGTTCGCCTGCGCGCTCGCCAGCGCCCGCGCCTTCGCCCGCGCTTGTGCACTCGTCCACGGACGAGCGGCGCGCGGCGGGCGCAGCCGGCGACCCCAATGAAGACTGGTGCGCCGTGTGCATGGACGGCGGCGAGCTCATGTGCTGCGACAAATGCCCCAAGGTCTTCCATCAGTACTGCCACATCCCCACAATCGAGAAGCTTCCGGAGTGAGTACTGCGACCATTCCGCTCATCACCCGTGGTCGTCCCTACCCATCGACGTATGTGGACGATGTTTTAATAGATCTATTATTGTACCGAGTAAATAACGACCTCCGTTGTGACTTCCATTCTGTAATATGTCTGACGCACAGCGAGACCGAGTCGTGGCAGTGTCTGCTGTGCGTGAACTTCGCGGAGTTGCCGCCGGAGAGCGAGGCGGAGGCGGCGGGCGGCGGGCTGAGCGCGCGCACTCAGCGGCTCGTGGAGCGCATCACGCTGGAGCTGTACTGCCAATACGAGGCATCGCTGCCGTTCCGCGAGCCGGTGCCGGCCGACAACCAGCACTACCACTCGAAGATAGCGCGGCCCATGTGCCTAGACGCCATCCGCATGAAGCTGCAGCCGCGCGCGCCGCTGCGCTACTCGCACGTGGCGCACTTCGTGGCCGACGTGCGCTTGCTGTTCCGCAACGCCTACCGCTACAACGCGGTGAGAGACTCCCCCACCTCCTGTCATCCTACACTTCACTACTGGACATAGGCCTCTTCAATGGCACGCTACTGAGCTCGATTTTCATCTCTTAGCATGCACCCGCTCGCAGCCACTGCGTTTATCGTCACTCCACCTAGTTGCTACGTTTGCCAAGACGCGGTCTCCACTCCAGAACAAGTTTACTCCAACGGTTACGATCCCCATTACATTGTTGTAAAGTAGTAGTAGAGACTTTTGTAGATATGCCAGTAGTTGAGACATTTTACCTTTCGGTCTTGTTGATCCGACGAAAATTATCATAAGAAAAACTTGTAACAACTTATCTGTACCCTTGTTCTTGCAAATAAATATATTTGATTTGATTTGATTTGAAAAAATCGTAATATTGGAGGTGGCTATTGTTGTGTTCACATCCATGGCACGCACGTCATTACAAAAGTGCGTTTTTAAGGTTTAATATCACTTACTAACTGTGTAGGAAATCATCATGAGGGAAACCTGCACACCTTAGAATTTATAAAAAAATAAAGTGTGTGAAGTCTGCCAACTCGCACTTGGCCAGCGTGGCGGATATGGCCTTTACCTATAGAGGAGATCTATATTCCAACAGTGGAATGATAAATGGGTCTATTTCATTATTATTATCATTATTATTATTATTATATACCCCTATATATTTTTCTTTCAAAAATTGTTACTACACTGCAAGAACTTGAAAATATAAAACAGATCACTCGCCAATCGTCACCCGCCCAGCGCTGCAGCGCACGGAGCTCAGTACAATGCCTGTAGAGATTCCATAAAACACACCATCGTAATTTCTCAAGTTTAAACAGATACATAATACTCTTAATGTCACTCGCAGCCAGATTCTCAAATCTACAAGGATGCGAAGAGGCTAGAAGAATTCTTCGAAGCGCAGTTACTGAAGTGGCTACCGGAGTATGCATACTGGAGTGGCGAGGGTGAACCGCCCACCAAGCGCTCGCGGGCCGAATGACCCGCGCTGTTCGCGCCGCCCGCCCCGCGCGCGCCGCCCGCCCAGCCGCCCGCCGCTCCGCACTACCCCGCGCTTCAGGCGCCCGCGCGCGCGCTGCGCTATGCGCCGCACTACGCGTCGCCCTACGCGTCACCCTACGCGTCGCCCTACGCGTCGCCCTACGCGCCCCACTAGCGCCGCACCACCCGCCAACACGAACGAGTCACTGTCCCGCGGAGCCCAGCGAGTGCAGTGAAATAGTGGCGTTAAATGTATTCTAAAAACTCGATTATAAGTGAGTGTTATGGAACGACAACGTGGTCAAGTGTAAAGTTACTGCAAAACACTTGGACGCTCCTAATTGAGCGAAATTTGTGATTGGCAGCACGACATTCCGCGCGGCGGGTTGCTTGTTGTTAATATGTCATTGTACAAAGTTACGCAAACATTCGACTACCAAATTTTAATTCGTAAAACAACGATCCCGTGCGTGTACGTTTCTGTGTCGGTTGGAAGAACTGTAGTCCCCCCTTTTATATGAGGCGTATATTATAGATAAGAAGTTCCTTGTTATGATTATTATCTTAACAGAATCATATATATGTTTTATGACTAATAACTAAGAGGTATTCGTTTACATTTTTAAACACGAGGATAGTTGGAAAGTTCTACGCCTAGAATATAAAAGGACTACTTATATGATAATGCAAAAAAAACACATTTTGAGATATAGTTTTTATCTACTTCAATGCATTTGTCACATCGTTTGAACAGGGCCTCGATCATCCTAAAAATTTAAACGTCACCTTTTGCTCTCTAAAGCCTCATCCGCGGCTGCCTCTTTATTCTCCTCAAACTGGGAAGTCTTTTTCAAGTTACAAGAAAAATCCGCGGTTGTGAGGCGGGTGGGGTGGTGCTTCGAGTTCCGAGTCCTGGTTGCACGAGCGAGCGCATTGTCTTGCAAAAACAGGATTCCCTTACTGGTTACATCCCTCCTCTTTTCTAAATTGACTTCGTGCATTGTTTTCAAAAGTGCAGAATAGTATTCTGTGTTTACCCTAGTTTTTTTCAAACTAGTCAATCTGTAAGTTTCCCCTCGGATCCCAAAAACTAGTGGCCATAATTTTCGAAGTCAACCTATTCCATGTTAAATTCCTTTAGCGGCTTTTCTCATTTTTCTATCAACTGCCCTGATGTTCGTTTTAACTGTCGAATTGATGCTATTGTGGAGCCCAGTTCCGCACTCGGGGCCCGCACTGTTCACTGATTTATTCGTGTGGCTGCAAAATTAGTCCATTGTGTCCTTGCTAGCCTAGCTTAGTCCTTGCTAATGCCGAAATTTTCTGCTATCTGCCACATTGATATCGGCAGTCTTGCCAAAACGATTTCTGTTACTATAACAATGTTTTCGTCCGCGAACAAGATGTTCGAGTATCGGCTTCGAGGGACAGTCACCGCCGAGGCGACAACCGTGGCAGACGATAGTCCTGGTGTCTCGTTTACTGTAAACATTACTACAGATATTTCCTTGAATGTTTAGCCAAATCCAGGAGTGGCTCGAACATAGTGATGTTTAAATTTCAATAACTCAGGCTATAAACATTTTAATTACTCGATTATTTTGTTGTGTACTGATTACATGTCACTCAAGTAGTGTCAGGTAGCGAGAGGAATTAGTATAACTGCAGGTAAAAGGCTCAGGACTTTTCAAACAACCCCTCGTACGAGTGAAGTATGTACAAATACATCGGCGTGTAAGCGACTGAACGATCCACAGGTTTGAGTTAAACCCTTGCGTCCAAAATGTTATACCCTTACTCTTTGTTGGCGATTACTTGTTGTGTTGCTCTTGAACACGAAACTTTGTTTCGATTCTTTTATGGTATTTATAAGCCCAACAACTAAAAGTTAGTTTTTATTATTATTACAAGCACGGTTAATTTTTAATAAAATTTTAAATATGAGACACAATTTATGTTTCAAGTCGACCGGGCCGGCGGACGGCATTCCAATGTGATACCGGCAGCGGTGCTCGCTGAACTCATTTGGAACTTACAATCATTTATTTATTATGTATGTTACTCTATATTAAAGTTATTTGTAGTTGTACTGAGCACAATTTTAGTTACTTTTAATTTAAGTTGAAGTGTTGTGACAAGGCGCGCTTGTTATAGAAATGTTCGGAGTGGCTGAGCGCGCAGTGCCAAATCTCTTATATGCCTCCGAAACATGGCCACTGCACCGTAAACATATCAAAGAATTAGACAGATTCCACCTTAAATGCCTACGCGACATTATGAATATCCATTGGTCGGATCGTGTTCGTAACACGGATGTTCTACGACGTGCTAATGTCGGAGGAATAGACGCCTATCTAATGTGGAGATAGTTGCGGTGTGCTGGTCATGGTTGCCGGGTGTCGAAACAGAGACTAGCCAAAAGCATCTTTTACTATGAACTGCAGAATGGCATGTGGAAACCGCGCGGTCAATTACTGCGGTACAAAGATGTGCTTAAGCGTCGATGAAACGATGTTACATCGATCCGTTACAATGGGAGACAGTGGCAGCGGATCGGCCACTCTGGAGGCACACCGTGAACATAAAGGTGTTTGAGTTTGAGAGGAAACGACGAGATGAGCTCGATTTGAAACGAGACGAGCTCAAGGCCCGGCCACCTGCGGCCATTCATTACAATTATATCGGAGAAGAACTGACATGCAGCGATTGTGGTCGCACATTCACTGCATAAATCGGTTATGTCAGTCATAAGAGAGCGCACCAACGAAGCTCTCGTTAGTTGGTCCCCAGTCGCTGTAGCCGAATACGGTCAGGATTAACTACTACTATTCTCGGGTGCCACATATGAATCGGCCTTAAAACAATAGTTGTCTAAATTTACTTAAAACCTTATAATGAAAATGCAGCATTGCCGCCACCCTCCTCCGAACGACACTTATCGGCGGTTATTATCCTATGTGGGTCGCCGACGAACAGCTCTTTTATGATTTCCTGATAAGTATAAAGGCCGTCACAGACGCAGCTGTAACATAATATATAGTCATACTAGTATTCGTCTACTGGTCTACTGTGCTATATGTTATAGTAACGAAACTCATGGGGTAACTATGCTACAATATGTATGTTTGCAGAGATTAGCTACGAAATAAAAAGTCTGACTATACTAAAATGTCTTTTCTATATTTATTAACAAATAGGTATCATTTGGATGGCGTAAGAAAGAGATAATTTATATTATAGCTACGTGTGCATTCACTCGAGCGGTTCTATACTAAATATATTGTAATGTATCATAGTATGCCTTACGATAGTTATACTGTAGCTTCGTCCGTGACGACCTTCATTGAATTAGAAATAAACCATATATTCAAACTTGGTTGTCTCTTTTTATACCTGCAATACTCCACAATGTACGAAATGTAAGTATAACCCCACAGTAAACACTAGTAAATCGTATTCAATATAACCTTGAATTGTATTTCATACAGGCGAAACTGAAACCGGTGAGTTTTATCCAATCGCATTTCGTATTGCTGACAGACCGGAGTGAATGTAGGCACGGGCGAACATCAAGGAAGATAGTGAAGGGCTGTCATAAATCTTACTATCGATAATAATCTACTTTAAATGCAAATATCTAACATCGACTGAATTATATTTGCTGAGGTTATAAATAATGTGCATTGGGAAGCTAATTTCATTGGGGCTGTACTCAGGACCTTGACGTTTAGCTCTCCTGATATAAATATGTATATAAAAAACGTTTGTCCTCGTTAGATGGCGTATCATCTACAGTTAAACATCACATGACAATATGTCAGTGCAGCAGGCACTCTTACTACTCGCTTTCTTGGTACGGTCAGTGTTGAGACAACGATTTAATCATGCTGTTCTACGCGGTGTTCAGAAGAATGCCAATTGGAGTAGCATAATAGCGGTTAAATTACTTCATTTATAATTTTAAAAAGGTTCTGTTAAACCCCAGGCAATTTTTAAAATATAAGTTTAATAGATACTTAAATCCTTGTAGTATTACCACGTTTTGGAAACATTGATAAAATATTTTCAGCTTACGAGTATATATTTATGCTTTAAATGGAACTAAGTACAGCTTGAAAACTTAGCAGTGATGTCATGCCATACTTTTAAAAAGTCTTGTCTATTGCGTGATAGAGCACAGTCAATGGTCTTGTATCGATATTTGAATATAAATAAGCATTATTGTAAAATATGGTACTCCTAATAATAATATTATTATAGCACAAATGCAATTTTACAGTAACATCCATGACACTCACATTTAAAACTATCGATAATTGCGACAGTTCACCGTGTTACATCAGTGCTGTCATCGCTACTTCTGTTGATCACATCACTATTCATAAAAAAATTGCGCCACGTTCAGTTCGTCGGCACCGAGTTGATTCACCCATTGCTAGGTTATTGAGTTATCAGTTCCCGATAACTCTTCAAAAACACAAACAAAACATACCGCTCTGGCAATATTTGATCAGTACGTTTCAGTGGTGTGCAGTGAGCGGACCGTGACCTCACCTAGCCAAGTTACAGATATTAATCGACGGGAAAGAACAAAAAAACCGGTGGAATTAGCATACAACCTGGTTGTGATAAAAAGGTGAGTGGCCTCTGCGAGAGGTTAGACTTTGTATAAATGCAAGCGCTAATAAATATGTATCGATATGAAAGGAACAAAAAGTATACCTATATGTACTTTTATTGAAAAAAAAAATACATTTTAAATCAAGTAAAATTAAAAAATATGAGTATGTCAATCAACAAAGTAACATTAAAAGTGTGAAGACATCAAACTCCAAGTAACGAGTGACTTTCAAGCGTATTTTATTAGATGAGTACTTAAAATCATGTTATTTGATGTTACTAATTCAATATATCATTTTGGGGATGCTATTATGATAGGTTATTAGTTATTCGTTTTATGTATTAATTATCTATCCCCATACCTACTTATTAAAAATAAACATATTAATAACGAAAATATTTAGGTAAAACATTTAGTTATTGATTTGGTGTTATGGTTAACTAGATATCCTTAGCTATAAAATATGCGCAGAACGAGTAATAAATGTTCATAATGAACACCTGCAATTAGTAAAAAATTGTCTTTAAGTTTAAATTCTGCCTCGTTGGCCGAGGGGTTGCAAGCGCGACT
>DWEE01003598.1:0-10367 GCA_018245755.1 Parelbella macleannani
CTGGCAGTGGTTGGATGCGAAGAGCTGAAGATCGAGCTCAGTGGCGTGCCATTGGTGAGGCCTATGTCCAGCAGTGGACGATGATGATGATGATGGTGATATTAATTTACTCGAAAAATAAAATCGTAAATCTTATAACGGGAACAAATTGAATTCGTTTGGGATCAACCATAAATTGCATTATAAAGTTTGCGTAATAAACCCAAGTGCAACAGCAACTTTGTACTCGACGGGTGAAGAGGGTTGTTCATAGGGTGCTTTGTTGTAGCAAGAGTTAGTGGGCCGTGTTTGACTTATATTCAAGAAATATTATTACATTTTAACGCCATTTCTCTTAAGGATTTAGAAGGAAGCAGTGAGAACCAAGCATCTCTATCTCTGCAGACCTCACACGCTTTTATGTTTATCACTCTCTTCATACAGGCACGTGAGTTTCGGGGACTTATGACTGTCCAACAGCCCGTATTTGACCTATCTGGTCAAGATACGTGAGTCTATAGTTAAGCTGTAATGAGTTGTAAGGCATTATTATCTAAACAAAAATGGCGTGAGCAATACCAAATCGGTATCGAAAGGCAATAGCTTTCAATAATGACAATGTATATAAATAGGTATACTTCTAACGTTATAAGCCATTCGGCGATTTGCGACATAATTATGCAATTTGTCGGTATTTTGTATAATTGTGATATTTACAATGTTTAATTTTAATTCGCGCAACCCTGACAACATCAATTAATATTATTTCTGTTTAAGTTAGTAAAAAATTTGCAACCAGCTTAGTGCCACAAGTGAAAGTTAATGATAATAATAATAATAAAATATACTATATAGCCGATAAAAATACAAGATAAAATTATAAAGATTACAATGAGAAAAAAAAGTTCTTTCGTTCTTTCTTTTCTGTCACTCCATGCAAGTGGACATAACGTTTAGATGCTATGCAGATATATTATTGATATTGAATTTAAAGGGAAATGGTGTTGCCGTTTCCATCATTATTAAGTTAGATTTTTTCATATCGTTAAGAGGTACTTCGGATTTGTGTTTTAAGTTTTAACTGTAAGTGCAGTAAAACAAAAACAGTTTTTAGTAATTAATTTAATTTTGATTGTGGTAATCGTAAAGGTACTGTTAGATACCGGTTGATAGGGGAGATTCTGCTGAACCGGCTTCCGTGTATAAAGAATGATGAATGTCGCGGAAGCACGTCAGGTCTAAAGGAAAAAAGGAATAAAGATATTTGGGATTCGGTGCTCTCTAAGAGATCTGGTATGATGTATAATAATAAAAATCCTTCGGAAATACTTCCTATTTCCCATTGATACATATAGAAAAACGAAAAGGCAGGGGTGATACAATGTTCACAGCTCACGTGTGACATTACAGTATATTTACTATGTCGTCCTATTAAATGAGTGCGTGCCCTATCAAACAATTTCAGCGAAGCAACCGCCGACTGCAAACGCGCGTGCTCAGAATTAATCAGTCGCTTTATTTTTTGTAAGTTTTCTCTGTAACGCAGTAGTGACGTTTTTAAAATGTGTCATGTTACATAAGCAAACCCACATAAAACAAACGTAACGCCACCCCTGTAATCCCCGAAGGGGTAGGCGGTGAAGTATAGTACATTCCCACGTTTCACCAGTTACGTTTACGTCCCATGGAATAAGTGATGAGCCTATCGCCATACACCGGGCACAGATCTAGATTCCGAGTCACTACCAGAAATTCTAAATTAGAAAAATCCAATATTACCCGAACTGGGATTTGAACCCAGAACTTCCCGTATCGGCAGTCGCGGTTGCAACGAGACGGTCAAGTCAGTGAAGACAGTTACTTTGTTTTTATGTAGATAATCTCATCCATTGCTGTTCCTATTAAATATTTTTTGGTTCAATTGTTTACTATTAAGTTACTTAACAGTTTTATAAGGATTCAACTTGAATACTGGTTAAAGCTAGAGGTTATCCAATAACGTCGAATGTTTCCAATTTATAGACGAAATGACGTATTTTTTCATCACATGCGATATTTTGACACGTAAGCTTTATGTTTGATCGCTTAAAGAATATATGTATGTATATCATCTAATTAATAATTGTAAGTTTCTATTTAATTTGAACAAACGAATATAATTTTTTAACAGAAACAGCTAATGAAACAAATAAAAAAGTTGGCTGAATTTTTGTTACGCTTTCAGCCGCAAGGTGTGCGTGCAGTGATATAACACGCAGAAATCAACTTGGCACTTACGGGGGATGCGCTTCCTTGACTCCGCACACCAATGCCTCCCGCCTCGCCTTCGTCAGTATCACGGTATTACGTCTTTATAGCGAGGCGCCTAGTCGATTTCTGCGAATTATACCAGTAACAGCTCGACACGAACAACCGTCGTCCAACGAGCGTGCTTTGAATGAAAATCGCCATGTATTTACTTTGCGCCCCCTCGTATGTGCTATTATATTTTGCTGTTTTTAGATTGTTATTATTATTTAAAGCGTCACGCCGACTTCTTTACGAGGTACGCAAGTAGCGTCGACAATAAAGTATCTCCATCTTTACATACCATGTAGATACCTATTAAACATTAGATTGTTTTGTGTTAAACGTATTTTTTGTTAATTTTCAACTACTATTATTCGTGAGTGTATTTTTTTGTATTACATATATGTTTACGTATTTTTCTTAAATAAATTTAGTTGAAGGGAAGCATATTATAAAAACAAAAATGTATTAAATAATGCCCTTAATAGTGATGTGGATGCCAATAATTACGTACCTACTGAAACGGAAATGGGAAACGCAATACATGCACAACTAGTGTGTATATATGTATGTATTTGTACATAGACATAATATACGAATCATTGGCAAAGTCCTCACATGTTATAGCAGTTATAGAGTTGACTATATGTAAAATTGCAAATTATCGCAGTAGAGTTTTGCAACACAATTTTGAAATATCCAATTGATGATGAGTGTTTATTTCTGTTCACATACAAACAAGTCATAAACTGCCTGTATTTTCTGTCACATAGCCTGTAATAATCAAGTGTGGTATGACAATAATACATTTCGACAGTTCCTATCATCATTTGTGATTGAACTGACTGAGACGTGCAAACATCAGCGGCGCAGGCAGCACGCGTGCTCTGAATACGGGCGAGGCAGGTTTATTTACTCCCGTGTAGCATCAGCCCGCTCGTAATGTAATTAGATGGCCGACTTTTTCTACTTAACGAATCAATTGATTGTCGTGCACATACCAACGACGTAATGTGACGATTGAATTAGGTGAATAGAAATGCTTTACACATTAAGAACTGCATGAACTTATGGGTTTTCAAACGAAAACGTAACATGGTAAAGTGTAGATATTTGTTTATTTTGTGGAATATCTTACTTAATAAATCGTATTATCTTAATAACTAAAGGGGATAATACCGTAACTAGTTTTTAATTGAACTCTTTCCCATTCACCCTTGGGTGATGGTGAGATCGTGAGGCAGATGTGTACTTCTCAAGGTATAACTGACTATGACTAAGGTACTTATGTCATTTACAATTTGATTGCGATCCGCGCTCGGTCCTTGGGGATCAGTCCTATAGATCTATGTATTTCGATTTATATTCTTACTTACTATCTCTCGTAATTTTTACCATTTTTTAATTCTTATAACAATTAAATGTTACTTAAAATCTATTGTTATTGTTATACATATAGTCACGACAGGTCCACTACGGGGTATGATAAAAAAAGCTAATGCCAGATATCTCTATATATGCAGACCTGACTTGTTTCGTCCACGAAAACATTACAATTTTTTAAACGTAGGTATATAGTCAGAATAAGTAATGTACCAGATAATTGTATTTGGGATCCAAAAAAAATAAAGTATGTGAGAATGAGAGAAAACGGTAACGAGCATCTTAAATCTTATTTGGATAAATTAATATATTTATAATATATAAGTATTATAGGCTGTTACGCGCAGCTTCGTTTGAGTAGCTGTTTGCCACTTACAAAGTTTAACACCCCGTTGCACCCCTATTGAGTATGATTTTGGAATTCGATGGTACAGGTATCCTTAAAGTTATTTGTTTCAAGGGATGAGGTTTCAGTAACTCCATCAAAGGAATAAGTTATATTACTACAAACTCCAACCGACCACTGTACATCTCTGGGGGATGATATTGGAATATCTCGTATTTTACATTTCATCAATTATGCCATGACGTCCATGACGTGTGGTTTAAGCAGATATATCTGTGGAATAAGATTTAATATATAAACGTTTTTAATTATTTATTTCTTTCAGACACTAACGCTATCTATAGAACGTTTTTAGAGATTTCGGTTTTTACGACCAGCGGTTTAGTCTGAGGACTGATGAATCAGTGAGGGTATACATAATATATAAAATAACATTCGAGGACATTTAATTGTAAAGCTTTAACTAGATTATTCAATGTATGAAGCTAATTTGATAAACATAATAATATAATAACTGCCTCTTATGTGCAGTGGTTGTCATCGCGACTGCTTATCGAGAGGTATTATTGTGTTCGATCTCTTGGTTGGGCACTATCGGATTTTTGTACCTTGAAATTTCTATTAGCGTTCCGAGGTCTGGTTCTGTGTCCAGTCTACGACAATAGGCTCACCAACATGTGGGATGTAAACGTAACTGGTGAATCGTGGATCTGTACATACTACACTCCTCTCTACCACTTCGGGGAGAATTAGCCGTACTGTTGTGTTCAATAATTGTATCAGTTTTATATATAGATAGACAAAAGTATCTGAATGCTAAGATCTAAAGAAATGTCTGCATACTGTAGCAAACATTTCTGCTTCTACATATTTCAGGATGAGGTCATATTTAAGTATGAAGACCGTAAAAACATTTACTAGGTTAATAAAACGTTTCTCTGACTGCTTTATTCCATCTACAAACAAACCCAGTGGTGTTACGTAAAAAAGGAGCTTCACATAATGTTAATTATGCAACATTTCATAAAGCAATTAAAAACGCCATTTATGTGTAGCATAATTTATTATTAATTATTCAAACCAAATAAAAATATACATTCAAACGTAGATTCATGTGTTTATTTGCTACAGTCGAACATGGCCAAGGGGCTGAATCGATTGTGATGGAATTTAAGCTGTACATAATTTGGAGTCTTAAGGAAAGCTATGCGATCTAAAAATGAGTCTTTGTTAGTTTTTATACCAAAAGTAGGTACTATTTTAATGCAAAAGCTGTTACGGCTTACCCTACTTCCAAGAGAGCTGTTCTGTTTAAGCAATCGTAATAATAGTAAAAGGAAGTTTCGAATTGCTATGAAATTATTCAATTTTAAATCATATGAATAACAAAGCGTCATTCCTTGTGCGTATAATGAATTGACAGTACTTATATTAAGAGCCTATTAAAAATGACTATTATTACCCAATGTTAAATTAAATTAAAACAATAAACATATCTATAGCAGTATTCTTGAAAGACAAAATAATTAACAAGGGTATACATACATAACGAATCGTTTGTTTTCCTTAATATTGTCGCCATGTTTTTTCCTCGACGGAGTCGTGTTATCAAGGCCTTTTGAATTACGAGTGTCCAGGCCGACTTAATTGTGGGAGCCGCTCGTAAAGTTCTCCGCAATTGTTGCGACGCCAAATGCCCCCTCAATTGGGTTATGTGGATAATTCGGGGATGTAAGCAATATATCCAGCACCCACGCGCCTACGTGCCGCCCCGCTCCGTATACTCACGTACACACTCTCAATATACGACTACGTAACATTTTTGTATTAGCTATTGAATAAAGTGGGTTAGAAAAACCCCCGGGCCCCCGGTACCGTATATTCCTTACAAAAACGTAGAAAACTACTGCACGTTTCCAATAAACTCTGCCTTGTTACAGGGTTATGAAATAGTTTATCAAATACATACACATACATATTATAAATAATTTAGGATATTTAAATTTTTAGTATATAATGTTTATAAATATGCAAAAGCTTCATAAATATTTATCGTTTCCATGACGACCCCATCTTGGGCAGGTATGAAAAGTAATTATGAAACTGTCTAAGATTTATAATAAATTAAATCTGCTTTATTACGCATCAGTGGAGACACAGGTATGTGTAGCACTTACAAAAATAATTCCATTTTAAATGTATATCACAATAACTGTGCTTCAAACACCAGGATGACATTGTATCGCATACAATTCATACAAACAGATCCAGCAATATTTAAAATTTATAAAGTTTGCAGTCCTCCGCGCGGCTGCTGTATGCTGATCCAGATACCACCACCGTACCGGTGGTGGTATCTGGATGGATACTACTACCGTACAACGGAATGTCTATAATGTACTTTGGTTCTAGATACAATAATAATAATTATTATAATCACGAGAGATTCTCTACGGGATAGGTAGGGAGTACCAGGTGTCATCTATATCAGTTCTTACAGAATGCTTAATTTTTCTACATTTATTATTGTTCGCATATGTAGATATGTATATACATACAGGGTGATTTCAGAGACTTATGATTCTCCCATCAGCTTCTATCTGACCCAGATATGTATCTATATATAAACGTTTCTTTTAATAGATACTCTAATTTAAAAACACTCGGTCAAATTTCTACAAAGAAGTTAGCGCGGAATGATACACCTTTTCCTTTTTTCTATTGCAGGTAGAAACAAAGTGTTGTAATCTACTGAAACAAAGAGTTAGTGGAATGCATGTAGAATTCAGCCAGTTTTTACGGTTTTGCACTCGCTTTGCGGAAACAAATAAAACTTTGATGTAACAAAAGCCCGGAGAGTTTTCTTGGTGCAGTATGAATTAACTGTTGAATAAATCAACGAATTAAATAATAGAAACTAACTATGCCAATTTTCGCTGTCAATGTGACACTACAGATCGTTAATATTATGTGGCTTATTAATTCATGACAGCTTCTCTTTAGTAAAAATATAGTACCATTACTTTACTCGTATTTATCTACACACAGATAAATTAAATAATCATTATTTCGAAAGAAATAGTGATTATTCCAGCAGACCCGTGACTGGAAAAGGGGCTTACCAGGATTAGTGGTAGATAATCCTGTACACAGTAATCGAGGTAACTTTTTTTCTTAAAAAATATTGGAAATGTGTTCATCAATAAACATTTGGATTTATTGGCAATGGAATAAAATATATTGTATAAGTTAAAGAAGTTCTAGGAAGTTTTTAAATTTACCGTTCAACGTATTTGTTCGAGTGTAATAAAAATAATGGTCGTTAGGGATGAGCAATTTTTTGTAACTGAAAAAGCTGCCCGGAAGACAAATGTAACACTTCGTTGCAGTGAAAAGCGCGGGTAACTTTTTACCCTTCGCATGAATTATTCGTTTAGGCTATGACACGTGTCTCTCAGTGTATGACGAGATTTCAGCATACATACATATGCATGTCCTGGTTGCATTTCCCATTTGAATTTTGCTAATTTTGGATAATTAATGGCCCTCTAGAAATTATAATATATTGTTTTTATAAGCATTTCAATTGCTGCTTGTAACTAGACAATTATTTGTAGAAATCATACAATTTTAAAATATTTACATGTGTATAAAAATGTATTTCTAAAATATGTGCATTACAGACGATGACTATTTTTGTAATAAATAGAACGTAGATAGAATTCTTTTCGACAGAACCACTACAGAGATTACGTAATCTGTACCGTCATACATTTTAAATTGGCCACTTAGAAGCAAGCACTTTCTTCTTGTTTAAGTTTCCTTTATCCGGATTACAAAATTACAAAAAAAAAACAAGCGCTATTAGCGAAACGCACATATAAGACGCCAGGATTTTTTGCTTGTGGTTTGCGAATAACACATCGCCAGTGTTTCATCAGCGGAATAATAAAACAGTTGTAAAATATGAAAAGAACAAAGGAAAAGGCTTTTATTTGGAAAAAATAATTTGATGTATAAATGTAGTGCGTAATAATTAATTAATGAAGCGTTCGTTTTTTTTTGGAGGTAGAAAACTTGTACTAAATATATAGTTATATAGTTTATACTAAATATGTAGGTATGTGTTGTTGTTTGTTATATATTTTTATATATAAAGTTTTGATTATATCTATACTTTTTGATTTAACAATTATTAAATTGACAGAAAAGTTGGACACATTCGCAAGCAATGCTAGTGATTCATATAGCCAGTACTCTTTCAAAATTACTTTTAATTGTTGGAGTTTAAAGAGTTACAGAGTCCACGTGACTTGAAAAACTTCCTCGATCGTTACAATATACGTATTAACACTACTTAAAATCTATCTTGATTCCTTGTAATAACTGTCCTGAGAGCTGTTACCTATGGCGGTGTTATGGGATCTCTAAAAGACATTTTATAGCAGCGGGACCCAAATAACCTTGTGAAGAAACTGTCGACTAACATTAACATTTTACGAAGCGTGCGGAAACATGATGTCTCCGCGGCGTTTTATGGCACCTGCGAATTCACACTCACTAATGGTTGGCCTGGGTTATGGGATTAAGTTCACATTATCTTGTTTTATTCGTTTGCTTTTCGTTGCCTCAGTGCGAGCGGTGAAAGATTGGCACAATTGTAGGTACGATGGAAAGAGCGTTTTGCTATAATGACCTTGACCTGGAGAGGTCGGTTGCATTTTTGTAAAATATTCTGTGTTATTTTAAATTACTTCCAGCTTATTTGTAAAAATCATTTGTCTAGTAGGCATAGAACATGACGATAATACCTATATATGTATTTCACATATAGCTTTAAAAACGTCTCATCTATTCATTAGCCCGTAGTCATTCATTAGTCATTAGTAGGTAAGGTGATATACGACGTTTGTAAGAAGTAGCTTCAATTCCTTGCAACTCAATACTACTATAATGTAACAGTTATTAAATACAATTGAAATTCTAAAGGAAATTTTATTATCACATCTAGTAAAGGTACCTACACACACGCTGGCGTCATGGACAAAGTTTCGCATGTATAGAACTAAGTTGATTCCAGCACAGCACTGCAGCCATACTTCTTTGTATTCAGCTTTCACAATGTATATTATAAAATACTTCAATAGCAGAACGTGCTCAATATACCTACGCGGAACTCACTGAAATACTAGAAAACTTTTTATAAGTAACCTAGTGAGACGCTCGGAGGTACTAAAAACTTTTGCTAAATTTAATATAGATATTCTTTGCGCACAAAATATATGTATATTAAATCTTTGTTACATTGTCCCAACAAAAATCGCTAACGTGGTTTCGAAATTGCGTATATTGAGATTGAATGTGATATAAAATTATAGCTGTTCGGTAGATTCATTGTACCTATATGATTATATTATATCATCACGTCAGGTTACGTATGGAATATCAATACCGAATAGGTACTTCCTTAAAGACCTGAGGTGTTTCTTCTAAATTCATTACTCCCTTCCTCCGCGCACGCCGGTGTCTGAGTCTTAAATACAATAATCTAAATATGAATTAATTTCGAGTGGAGTGTCGGCAAGGAGTTTAAGCCATTAATTTGACTATAACATGTCCTAGCAGTTCTGGCGCACACACAGCTAACCTAATGAACAAAGTTCGGCTGTCACTGAATGCAGCTGTGATTTATGCAGTTCGCAGCTCTGGTCCCGCTACGCAAACTTACTCCTTGTCTGAGCGAACTGCCAAGTATTTAACAGAACAGTCACTTTGCTTTAGAAGAAATTTTACTGGGCATTTGGAAGTTTTATTACTTACTTTTAGCTTCTTTGTAAATAAAGAAAGGTTTGCTTAAAGTATTTTATGTCGACGTAAAACTTTTGCGAAGGTATTTCTTCGATACGGCTGTTTCTCTCTTTGGTTTTTATTTTCGTTTCCAAAATATCATGAGAGGTGACTAAATAGGGTTTTGATATAAGATTTTTCACTGTTGTACTCTCTATAAATTTATCTGCCTAAAATCAAATGCAAATGCAATGAAAATGTGCGCTAATAAAGTCAATGTGAAAATTGACCTTACAATATACGAATATGTATGTATATTATGTAAGTTGACATCTCATGTTCACGTTAGCGTATCACTGTACATAGTTCTTGACGCATTGACGACGGCGTCAAGAGGTAATAGCGGCTATGGTTACCTTTGAGAACACTAAGCGCGGCTTGTCTGTGCACACTTTAGAAATATAACGCTTAGAGAGCTGTTTCTGACATCTGAAACGTTGGAACTTGAATTCTGAATTAAGAATCCATATAAAGTTTATATGGATTCTTAATATATATATATATATATATATGTCGACGCAAA
>DWEE01003599.1:0-10366 GCA_018245755.1 Parelbella macleannani
ACAATGTACAAATACATATACATACTCAAATACATATACAAATAATTATACAGATGCATATATAAATACATGTACAAATACATAAACAATATACATGTATACAGATGATGAAGACTCAGTTCTAAATGTCGAATCAGTTTTGGGATATCAAATGGGAACGGAGCAACTTTTTAAATGTGCTTCTGCTTGGAGCTTTTCTGATATTTTCAGGTAGGGCGTTCCAGAGTAGTATTGCCTGAATAGTAAAGGTTACATTATGTTACATTATGTCATTATTTTATGTAAATATCGGAATAATCGTATACATATTATATAAATTGTAAGTTGCATTTTAATGAAATTGTCGATATAAATTATGTATTAAGTGAAAATTTACTGTACACTGTGTGCTGAAAGATTAATAGCATATTCATTACCTATGTCCTATTAATAGCATATTCATTACAATGTCATTAATATACAAGTGGTGTTAATACATAAGCAGGTATTAAGCGCGTTATTAACGATAAAACTTTGCCACTACCATTAATTTAAGCGAAAAATAAACAAGCTGGTTATGACGTAATTGTGTTGACCTAAAAAGCGTCAGAACCAAAATGAACTCTGTTACAAGTGAACGTCAGCTTTGAAAAATGTAATTTGATGAAACCTCGCGTCTCGAGCACCGTAAATACTTGTGTCGAGCGCGCTTCAATTTTTAAATGGTAGAAGTGTTCAATCCCCGTAGATATATAAGATTTTGTTGATACGTAAGCGTGTGTTAATGGCTTAGGCAATATATTGCGTTGACTTTATGGATTTTTCGTGTCACGTGATATCTCACGTTTTGCTTAGTACCTACATTGTTGATATTTTTTAAGTTTTGTATGTATGTATACTCTGTTCTGCTTGCCGTATGGTGGGCTTAGAAAAGAATGTGGATATGATAAATAAATAAAATTAATAAGAAATCCTTGTCCATTTTCCCATTTAGCCTTTTTATGTCAAAGTAGGCAGAATTAGAGCTGACTAAAAATCACGGTGAAGGATAACTTTGTGAGTAAACTTGCATAGCAGTCATACAGAACCTTTTCCAAGCCGTGTGAAGTCTGTCAACCAGCACTTGGCTGGCGTATCAGTACGGGTCATAACCCTTCTCATTCTTAGAGGAGACCCGTTTCCAACGGTGCAACGATAACGGGGTTGACGATAACGATGATAGAGACGATAAAAAGTGATGTTATTTAAAATTTATTACTAGTCGTTACGGAAATGTGTGTTTGTTTATTCTAATATTGTATTATAACATTACCGCGAGATTATTCGGTGCTGAGGCTTAAAAGACAAGATTTTGCTGATGTGAAACATCTGAGAGATGAGTTTCAGTTTTTGTTTTACCGTTTTGCTTTTATTACGCGCTGTTGCACTAGTTTTCATAAACACGTTCCTTAGGTATACCTACATAAAATGTCTGCCAGCGTTAAGAACCTGGCTGAATAGAAATGTGGGTGTGCCTTAGTTAAGGTACCTTAAGCAAACGATTCATAAAACATGGGCATTCAAAACGAAATACATAGTTTATACTTAAATGGAATTTTTTAAATGACAAACACCTTTCTTACTCTTCACAGTAACTCTTTTATTCAGATTTCCAACGAGCGAATATTTCTCTTTTCATTGAAAACGCTCTTTTCTCTTTTGTGACCATAAATTTTAATTAATTTTTTTACCCAGCGAGCCAACTATCAACAAAAGCCGTGCTCTGTTTTCAATAAATAAGTATTTCTCGGTACTGTCATAATTGATGTTGAAACGATCAATTGTATCGAGACTTATTCGACATGTCAAAAAGTCCTTGCGGCTATAAATTGTACACAATTCTTTACCTGATAGTACTTATCTTTAACGTCAGGTTGTACCGCGGTTCATTCTGTAAATATAATAATTGTCAGAAATACAAATTAATAAAAATATTATTAATTCTAACTTTTTCCAACAGCTGGCTTTGATTGAGTTGTAGAATACCTGAAACGGTAGATTATTAAAAACGAGTAGGTATAGATTAATAATAAGGATGATATAATTTTCATAATGGAATAAATCTCGCCCAAAGCGTGGACAGTTTGCTAATTCGCACTTGCTAGCAAAGTTTAATAAGGCCTTAAGTGTTGTCATTTGAGAGGGAACTTGTTTCAGCATTGAAACACTAAACAAGTTGATGATAATGACAAAGTAAATGAGTGTAAAATAAAGATTTGAAAGAAAAATACTTCCACCTGATTAATTCATTTTTCTACATTAGTAATAAATTTGTCATTCTGACAGCATATTTGTGACACGTAAGTGTTAACTAATAAAGAATAGCGAAGAGAAGAAGCTACTTACGGAGACATTAGTAGGAAATATCCTACGAAAGTCTTCGTAATAACGAAAGCTATGTAATAAAATTTTATTTGATTGTTGTTTTAATAGAAGACTCATACAGAACCTTAGTTATGACCAGTATTCCAGCAAACCAATAAACATATAAATAAATTTGACTTATATTCGTTTCATACTTCTTATTAATTAAGTTATGAAAGATCTTTTGGCATTCATTATGAAATTCCAGTCCAAAGTAGGAACATTGAGAGAGCTAGAGTAAATAAACCTACACTTAAATGTGATAACGTGACAGTTAACGTTCTCTCTCGTTCTGAATCAAATGCAATGTGCGCCGTATCAAGGCTGCAGCATTAGACTAACGTTTTCTGATTATTGAATTAACATACGCTAATATTAATTTGTACATTTTAATTTCAATAATTTTTGTCGAAGATAAAATAATATCGCGCCGGCATTTACCCGAAGGGGGGGGGGGGGGCAGAGCCGATTAGTACACTTCCAAGTATCATCAATGATATTATAGGTCCCATCGTGGAAGAAGTGTGAGCCTATTGCTATACCCCGGAGACAAATTCAATCTCCCAACCACTAGTCGAAATTTCAAGTTACAAAAACCCAACAGTAACCGATACGACAATCGAGCATAGAACCTGTTCATCATCCGCCTTTACGACCATTCGACTAACGATATTTTTATCCGTTATTTTATTTAGATTATTTTGGTATAATCTTGATAAGATAAAAATTGTCCGTCCGTATCCGTCCGTGTCCGTATTATCTGACAAATATTAATTATCTAATATCTGACATTTGTTAATTCTCTAAGTACTCGTATGTACATAACCTCACAAGTAATCAAAAATATACCGATACAACAACTCATAATACTTATAAATAACTAAGAATTACACCGAAGAAAAGTTACGCAAATTATTGATTATCTCCCAATACATACTTTGCAGTGCGGGCAACCCACTTGAGATTCAAAGGGCATTGTTTTCTCCTGTCAGTTGTTTGACCGATGGCTCTGAAAATGCGGGTCAAACGGTGTGCAGATCGACATACCTACAGCAATATATTATATGTATGTAACCATACATACATATAATTTTGTGGAGATCGGTTTATATAACAGAGTGTGTATATGTGCGTGTGTGCGTGCGTAAATGAATGCAAGCTTGTGTTTTAATTGATTTTTGTAATGTTTCTCGATATATCCACCCTAGGGTGAAGTCATTATTAGAGTTATTAATATTTAACTAAAGTGCGTAACATTGTATCGATAAAGGCTGTAGTCATACTATACTATAGGTACATACATTTTATGTATATGATGAAGTATGGCAAATACACTTAATCACAGCTTTATATCATGTTCTACGAAGAAGCTTTGCGTTGGTCAATATAGAAATAGACATAAATGAACATAAAAATTATGAAAACTGAATAACTCGTCTGAATATAAAAATAGGAGTATTATTTACTTAAAAAACATAAATATGTTACCACATTATTGTTATGGGTTTATCGTAATTGTCATCAGATGTTGAAACACGAGCTCTCGTTGCGCTTACATCTAAGTAGAGTAAATTGGGGCAAACATCGTCTCAACTGTGAGAGTAACTTCGCAGTGCTGCCACTATAACAATGCTCTAGTCATATACTCCGTGCAAGAATAACACTATATTTGACAGCTGTCTATATTTTGTGGTTTTTTTTCTTGCTTCATTATATATTTAGTTTTATTCGTGTGTTACAACTTTATTGCTTATATTATTACAGTTTGGAGAAAAAAATATTAACTTCTACCCTCACTATTTTAAGTAAAATTTAGCTTTTTTAGCATTACATTTGTTTCCAATTTTCTGCATGACTGATGTGTTGTACCTATATGTAATATTATGTGGTAAGCTGGTTTATTACGAATGAAACTCTTAATTTTTTATTATTTCTCATTGAGCTGGTAAAATGTTTATACGTATTTGTTTATTGGTTTTACATATACTGAGACTATTATTATCCGTCTAATTGGAATCTTGTGGGTACAACCCCCATTGCCCTGGAAATCTCGCGTCAAGGGATCAAGATCTAAACGCTGCAATTTAGGTTAAGTGCAGCAATTTATACAGATTTGTGAACTAAATTTAGGTATACCTATACATTAGAAAATTACTTGACTTTCTTCTTAATATATAATAAATTATAAAATCTTATGTAAAATTACACTTCTTGTGTAAAAACGTGGTTATTAACTGTTTTTTTAACAGATATTTTTATTTGTTGCCACTACTTTATTTAAAGGCTCCTTTATACACACACATAATCTATTTTTTGTAATATATTTTACAATCGGTTCTATCAATCCGTATATCGTTTCATTGATTCAGGCTCTATTTTCCCGCCGATATTTGTTTTGAAAGCGTACAGTAATAACCTCTAAACACCTTACTCAGTGTGAATCCCGAACTTCCTTACTAGTAAGTTAGAATATATCCAGTTAAGTTATTGCTTTTCATCGGCCCATGGTACTTTACCAATGAAATATGGGCAAGAAGATAAAAATAAAACTACATAAAATATTAAAAGTGAAGGGTAGATAACGTTAAAATATAAGCAAAACGAAGTTACCTCATTTTACCACAAAGTGTCGTAACTGCACTCTCGCAACAAAGGTAGATTTTTGGGTCAAGTGTTCCTTATCCACTTCTGCTCTCACTTGTCTCGGAACCACGTGCGCATTTTACTTGAAAAGCGAACGTGAAAAAGTCGTGATAACAAACTGACAATGGTTCTTTTTTAGCAGGAAAACACATTTATGAAATTAAAAATGAACCATGAATAATAAGAGGTCAAGAAGCATTCATTTCACGCTGAGAGGTACTATAAATGTAAATTGTTATTTTGCTGTTAATTGGCTAACGTCTAAAATATAGAGGGTATAAATAAACAACGAAGAATTTAAATGTTTCGAAAAAATATTGCTTAGAACAATTATTTATTTGCGCTAAAAATTGTTTAACACAAAGAACAATTATTTGCGTTGAAGATTAAGAACGAGGATGTGTGTTATATAAGCAGTCGATTTTTCAGATAAATAATCAAGGTTTTGATTACACCTGTTTATGTTGTACATATTTAATATAATTGCAATAATTAAAGTCCATACATTATGTAAAACTCATTTCTAATAACCCTTTCCCTCATATGCTCCACTATAATAATCAGTATGTATCACACGACATTGAGCTGTTGGGGATGAAGGGATCCGTGAGGTAGACTTAAGATGACATTCGGTAGGTACGTCGTCACCGAAAAAGAAACAAGAAAAAGAGAAAGTCCATGGATAGCTGGATAAATGTCAAACTTGATCCGTACTCAAAATAATGGAATAAGAAATCAGAACAGAGGTAAAGAGTATATTATTATGTCGAATCACACAAAAAGTGCCCAGAATGAGGATTTCAAGTAAAGTACATAAAAACAACGAGCAAAGATTTTACAACCGTGTTAGAGAGTCAATTACGAGTGCATACGCGAAAAGTTTTCCGGTAAATAGGATTCGAAACAAAAGACAGAAAACAAAGAATTAAAAGTCAATTAGTTCGGAAGAATAGAGATTGAACAGAGGGAAGCCTCGCTTTTTGTAGCGTAGAGTGTTGTAACTGCACTCGTGCAACAAAGGTACAGTTTTGGGTCAAATGTTCCTTATCCACTTGTTCGCTCCCACCGCACGTGGAGATTGCACGGAGCGCCTGACGGAAATTTAAGAATAGAATTGTTTAGTGTTTGCAACGTTCTTTAAAATTATCCGTAAGTATTGCTCCTTTTTTTATTAACTTATTTTTAATGGTTATAAATTTGTATGTATAAGTTGCGTTATCAAATTCTTTTATTGTATGGTCGTACGTGAACATTTGAAAACTTTAGTACTCACAATTTAATATTAATTACAACTCAAATAAGGTTGCTTACATAAACGATATACCTAACATTTCCTTGTCTCCTTTAGCTATTTTTATTGCAGATTTAAGTTAATAGAATCCCATATAAATAGGGTATTTAATAATTCATAGCGAAATTTTTCACTATGTAGTTCAAGGCTGCAGTTCCTAACGACATACATACTCGAGTTCGTACTTGGTGCTTGTGAAGATACCAGCTCCCCGCGGCGCATTTATCTCGTCTTATGATGTATGTGCTTAATGTTCTCGCGAACACTGTATAATGCGTTGTGTGAAGAATGAAGTTTGTTTCCTGTAAATCTTTGAATTGAATTAGTTGAAGGTGCTTGCGTTAAAACTAAGTACCTAAGTATGATTAATTGTTGTTATGATACAAATTATAGTTGTAAGGAAAAAACTCCTATAAAATTGTATCTTTTTGTAGATTAGCTATTACGCAGTAAAAATATACATATTAACTAAGTCTCTAAATGCAATATAGCTTTCGTAAAGTAATATTTTAACTTGTTTTTTTTTTACAATTTCTGTATTACAATAACATGATTGGATTTGACGATCGTAATAATTACGTTTAAGTAGATTTCAAATAAATTATAATCGCAAATTTTAAAGGCATACTGCTATTATTTCTAAGTGATATGAAACGCTGGGTAAACGAGTTAACGGCTCATCTCACGGAAAGCGGTCGGGATAGCACATGAGCTCCAACCAATTGAGTTATAAGACAAAAGCTACGCTGAGTTATTAAGGAGTTAATAGGGTATTTAATGATATTGTCTACCCACTTTGTCCCTAATCTAGCGTTATATGTAAATAATATTTAGTGAAATATCATCGTATATTATTAATTTACTCTCAGAATCACACTGTTGAAAACAAAATGCTAAAATATTATGTATATTCTGAACGGTACGTACTGAGAATGTAGTACGAACACTGTTTTTATTTTTCCTCTTCATCCTTATTTGAGGAACCTTCTGGCCGAAAGCCATCCAATTACACATAAACATTGATCTGCGAATCCAATAAGGGATCCAGTCTTCTGTGCATATGTGGGCTTTTGTATGGGACAAAATTTAATGGCATCAGGACGCTTCAATATCCTCGTGAGTTCCAAATGGAATTGCGGCTACATGGGAAAGCTTTAATAAACAATGTGATAGCTTATATATATTTTTGCATTAAAATACATAAATATGAATAACGTTCTGTAGTTACAGACGATGTTAAAAATATTAATTACAATACACATTGAGACAAAATTGTTTATAATTTAAAATTTAAACACATGAACATTATATATATTACATGGATGTTAAAACATCGTACTAGCAAAGATTCCTTGCGGTATGAGAAAAGGCAAGTGGGGTTTTATCAAAGTAAAATGCAATATATTTCTTATATTGCATAATATACCGTTTTTATACATATGTATCTACCTACGTGATATCATAAATTAGGCGAAAAGTTTTAAAATATGCCATATTCGAATAAGAATGAAGCGAAAATGAGTTTGAACTGGGAAACAATAGCCTCTCGCTGAATGCCAAACTGGAAAAAATTGCTGTTCTCAACTTAAGGTCTAAATGTAGATTGTTGGCCATTGTGTGAAAAGTATTTAATAGTAGAAAGCCAATTCTTAGTAGATTATAATAACGGGAAATTTATTTTTGGACACGAATAACATTATATTACCTTCTTGGAAGACATGATGTCAAATTATAGGCAAAGTGAAAAAGCCTTATTTTGTGCTAGTCATATTAAATCACGAATGCAATTAAGAGTTAAAATCATCATAATGTCACGCTTGTATTTACCTGAAGAGGCAGGCGGAGAAGTGCAATACACTCCCACTTGTGGACCCACTGTTTATATGTCCAAAAGAATAGGCTAGATTTAATTTTTATATTTATCAACTGATGTTTACATTTTCATAAGATTAAAAAGACATCTGCCTGTACATACGACGGTGGAGTATAGAAGAGTAGTGCTATGAACGTTTCGCTTGCAGATTCAATTAGGGTTGCGGTTGATCGTACGCAGGGCACGACGGCGCGGGCGGCCTGTCGGGTTAATCACCGCTTACATTCCGTAGCTCATTGGGCCAGGATTGTATTGACGTCGTTTCTGTTCCAGCGCGGATGGGATTTTTCTAGTCAATATTTCCTGTAGGCAAAGCCTCGGAATATATGTATTCAATTATTTCGTTTTAGCACAATCTGATACAATTAACATGTATTTTATATAATATGTGTATACATTGTATTTTGTGTACTAATGGAGATGATCTACCGTTATACTGGATGCCGATTTCCCAAATTTAAAAAGAGAATGTATTTACAATTTATATTGAGTTAACATCTGTAACACCTCATGTTACTGGATATGCCATTCACTGTTACTTATAATATCTAGGGCCAGTTACTTACATACATATGTATATCTTATAAGTTGAGACCAGTTACAGAAACGCTTATATTTGATGCAGTTTGACCTCACATGATGTTGCTCACTTGTAGTATAGTTTACTCTTCACCAGAATCTCAGCTCGCCAGTCAGTATATGCTTTTTTAATGTACAAAGGCACAGGTTGTAACACGCAGTAAAGGTATGTAACCCAAAAAAGTACTCGTCAAAAATAAAAGTCCTTTTATTATTGTAAGAAGTATGTTTTTAATATTTCCATCAGCAGATCTAGTTATGAAATCTACTGGTGCCTCCATTAATTTCCCCAAAGCGGACAAAGAGTTCTTGGGCCTTTCTTATGAAACGCTAAGGCGTGGAATTCCGAGGACGGCCGAGTTTTTCGATTGTTAGGATCAAGGCTCTTCAGACGGGAATGAATAAGCCTTACCTAGGTTAATGCCATACTTTTCAGGTCACATCGTCACTGCTCCAGGTGAGATTGATGTCTGTTCGCGATAAAATCCTTCTTGAATCGGTATTATTAAAATCACGTCATCAAATGATATTGAATAACATATTTTGTGTCTAACAATAATTTAAATTTGGCTATTAGGTATAATCTTAAAATTAAAATCTAGCGTCCTTTTTCGCTTCGTTCTATAAAAGAAAAAGTTAAAATAATCGCTTTCGTCAATCTGACGAAATTCCAAAAAGTTGATATTCGCACAGTGCCACCTAACAATTATTACACTTACTTTCAGCCTTTTTTTGTCAACGTACAATAACTTTTAAATGGTACTTTTAATTTCCTCGCGATTTATATCAATGAAGCGTTGAAAATTCGATTCAGGATATGAAACAAATTGCTTCTGTAGAGCTTGATTTATTGGCCATAAAACAACCAGAAGCTTTAAGACCAATGATATCGATAGAGCCACCAAACAAAGAGTTTGTGAAACTTACGATATATTGGTAACGTGCCAATTTGTAAGGTTTTTCATCGTATCGCTCGCTGGTATTTTACACCATTTTGATAACATTTTTCACAATAATAGGCATGACATGTCATGTTATCACTCTATCTCAGTTCACTGCTGGACATAGGCCTCCCCCTAATGAGTACTATAGCCCCCTGTACTCGGCTTATGGGATCCAGTTTAATAGTAATTAATAATTAATAACAATATGATCTCTAATAATAATTTAACGTACGTTCATACATACATATCTTTACGCCTGGTCCCTTACGGCGTGGGTAGAGACTACGAGAATTTAATGTTTAAAAAAAAAATTACGTAGTATAATAAATTTATATAAATTGACATGACAAGTAAATTTCGTTATAGCTTTGTGATATAAATTTTTTTTTTCATAAAGATGATACGTTACGAACTTTCACTTAACAATATGGCTTCTAAGAACCTTATTTTATCTCTATCAGTAAGTAAAACACGCTGAATAATATAAATACTAAGCAAATGCAATGTTAAACTTGTACAGGACTTGAAACTCACAGCCCGCATAGGTAGATATATTAGTAAATTGAACTACAATGAAATGCGGTCCAACAAAGTTTATATTAGCCTAAGGAAATTGAAAACTTTAGTATTTAGACAACAATTATATCTGAACCA
>DWEE01003600.1:0-10365 GCA_018245755.1 Parelbella macleannani
TATTACTGTGAGTATACCTGTTTTTTATATCTCAATAACATTTTTAAAAAAGGTGAATTTAACGTCAAAAGCATTCTTTGTCAGGCAATGTAGCCTTTGCCTATTTTACAGCCATCCAGTGTAAAATATTGGTGGCCATAAAAAAAGTTAAAAAATTGCCAAAACAAATGTATCCTCTATGGGAAAGAAACCAGCACCCTTAAACGATCTTTGAGTATTTTGCACAATAAAAATCATTCGAGTGCGATTCCCACGTACCTTTTTGTGTCCACCCGGCACCAGGCAGACCGCACCGAGGATCTCGAGCGCGGCCACCTTCGTCTTAACATTCTCCGTGTCCAACGATTGAGCGATCAGATCTATGCTCGTTGGATGAGCCAGGACATGTGCACGACCAGTCTGTAATATGCGAACAGTTGTTAATCCGCATCCCCAAAACATGCGCATGTTTCATCCACTGCCATTTTTCATCAAAATAGGTAGCACCTGTAATATGATAACTTGACAGTTCAAAAACGTACATTACAAGGTATAGATATTTTAAGATTATTTATTTATAGATTTATTTTATAGATATTTTTAGAATCAAACCCACGACCACGTGGCTTAGTAGTCGGTCTCATTAACCACAGAACCAACGATCCAACTGCTGAATGAATATACTCGTATTACAAAAGAGTTTTAATATTAAATCGTGGCATCAACTTTTAAATTTTCATTCTTCGGATGTGCATATTTGTCGATTCGCCGGCGTCGAAACGTACTCTTAAAATCTATAAGATTGTGATCAATGGATGATGTTCTAGAAATAACGATAATCTATATTACAAGATAGACGGAAAATTTGACATATAAAAACTAGAATCGACCATATATGAAATGAAATGTCTCGACTGATTGATTCATAACTCCGAAGCCCATGCTAGCAAAGTTTAAAACGTAAAATTTCTACGACCGATTGTTTTCAATAGTTCATACATAAAATTTTACATTTAATCAAAAATAATTACTAAACTGTTTTAGCGTTTTCACATAATTATCTCTTAGAGGGTAAAATATTTGCTTTTAGGTTTTGAAGTCAAAAATATGATAATTGGCAGATTTACTTTACAATGTGACTATACTTTAAGACAAGGCCTGGAAAATATAAGTTACTTTTCATAACATTGTAACCTAAACGGAGTCTACGAAACAATCGAATATCAATAAAGTTAATCGAACAGCCTAAATCGGTGGTTGAAGGAGAAACATCAACCCAAATCGTTGAACGTGAAAATATTCTCTAGTCTTCTGATAAGAAACTTTCTATGAATCATATTTTTCTACGAATTCGTGCATACATTAATGTATCAGCGATTATCGATTTGATAACAAGAGATAACAGTTTTAAAACTCTTGACGCAATCCAAAACGGCTCTATCAATCCGCCTGCGCCTATCAACAATTTCTTCACATCTCTACATTTCTGTTTAAGCAGCCGTAGATAAATTTAACTCTACAACTTAACAGACAATCCTAACGGAATCGTTCATTGAAGGCCTAAAAAAACGCACCTGTGCGTTTAGACAGGTGATACTTACAGAGTTATTCATCAGAGCCTTAATCCCGGCTATGAGGTTGTGTCTCGTGATGGCATCGTCACGCGGCGCGCGCTGGAGGGCTTCCAGTAATGCGGCGAGGCCTCCTTGTTTGATGAATCGGAGCACGAAGCTATGCGCCCGTGTTCTGAGTGCAGTCTTCAAGCCGTCGACAAGGGTACACGCTTCTACCGGCGTTATATCCTCGGACGATGCGAAGGCCTTCAAGGAAACGTGTACATGTAAGTTCATCTTTAAGTTTACGTATATTTTGAAAACAGTGCCGGATAACCTAGGCTACAAACCTAGATTTACAGAAAATATTTTGTAATCCAATATTAGAATTACTTAAAACATGCTTTAATAGGAACTTCTTCATTAAAGAGAATTGACGACATACCAGATTATTAACTAAGAATAACGTAGAAAGCAAATGTTTTGCTTTAACAGTACCTATATCGTGTATAGATTATACTTTGTATTAAAGTTTAAGCATTACAAACTGCCTAATTATGATAATTAAAATACAACCTCTTATAAGAACCATTTATAATCTTATAGAATATATAAGATTTCATACTATCGCCATAAATAAATTGTTTTGTGACACTTTAATGCCTTAACGAGGAAGAGAGTGGACCTATGTATCAAAAATTTGTTTAAAATAATAACTGCTAAAACTTACGTCAGCGATCTCGTTGAGAGCTTTGATGTACTCCTCGACTTGTGGAGCGGTGGCTACGAGCGGCGCCTGGCCCGGCGGCGGCCGCCTGCTGCAGTAGATCTGCCATTTTTTGGCCGCCGGTAGCTCCATCATCGCGGCTTTGTTCACCGCCGTCAAGTCCAACTCTTCCTGTTAACAAAGAGAGTTTGCAAAATTATTTGACTATTTTAGTAAAACTCTTAATAATTAATTTTATTATCGTGCTACCGATCGAGATTATTTGTTTTATTAAGACAGAAATTTTACGCCCAACTTATTTTAATAAATGATTTTTCAATTAATTTAAACGTCTAGTCGCAATAATTAATAGTGATTTAAGAACGCCATGTTTTTGACAAATAACACCGCAACTACATATCTGGTTGTCATTTCATTTCTGAATTCTTTATATCTTCTCATCGTCATTAAACCCTTGCTAGTACATGCCTTAAGCACCATGTTATAACAGCCTCAAAATATACATATAAGTTCAGCAATCATATATTTGTCCAACTGCAATAAACATTTACATATTATATCAAAGTAGCTTAAAAACTAAAAATCACTTGTTTGAATATTTAAGATGCAGTTACGCCATCAGCCTCAATAACCATTAGATCATTAGGACGAGTGCCACAAATTCCACGGCAACGAAACGGACATGCTTCCGACAAAAAAATCCGCTTAAATACTCGTACACTCAAAGAAGACCGGAGCGAGATTGAAAATCAAAAATGTGGTCCTGCCATGCCATTCCACGAGGCCGTGTCGCTTCACCGAGATCTCTAAATGTCCTAGTAAGCGAGTAATCGCGAATTTAAAACGTTGCCCATACAAGGACGTCAAATGTGACATGGAGGGAAACCACATTCTTGAGGGTTGGCCCTTGATGATTTGGTGATTTTTTTTGTAAATATTAAAATCCACACGAGCCACATTGTAAGAGATTGTTGTCATTATATTAAAAAATAGCAGCCTAGAAGAATTCCCAAACAAACGCAGAAAATAAAGTATAGTTACATTTAATGAAACATTTTAAATTAAACCATTTCTTAGCATTCTGAAAGTGAATCAATTTTATAAAATTCTTATTTATTGTCATCGAAACGGTGTTAGAAAAAATTTTTACGATTGAATTTTGGACAATCTGCTAACTTTGTTGCCATCAAAAATTCTAAGGTACGAGTATCTTACTAACTTGCTAATCGACTTAACAAGTTCTAAGACCGTTAACGTAGTTTTTATTAAAGATTGCCAACCCTAATTATTATACTATGGGAAAAATTCTTAACAAAATAAGGAGTATACAGAGACAACGTAAATGGCCATCGCTAACGACGTGTCCATAATAATATGCGTAATCAGATGTCGAAATCACTACAAAACCGGACATCCTAAATATACCAGATACATCGATCAAGATCCACGAGAGTACGTGAAAGTTGCCATGTATTTCGTTATATTTGTTTTGTCTTGGAAGCACATCAGGTTTGTAATGGTCGATGCTCTCTGCCTACCGAGTATGGGACGTGGCGTGACGATATAATAATAGATACTAATCTAAATGAATACCAACAAATATTGTCCTATTACATAATGTATTATGCGTGACCATTTTAAAGTAAGCGCTTAGTTTTTTCAAGAAACAAATATCTTTAATAAAATCAAATATAGTTATATTTTGTAAAGACATTGTGATTTTCGAAGTCACTGGACATAAGACTGTCAAGTTCAATCTCTTTGATACATCTATGACCAAAGTCTGATTTGATCTGCTGATCTAATACCTACATATTTCAATCACCTTTTAATATTACAGTGTACCTACTTCCATGGCATTACGGAATCGAAGTGTTTTTATCATTTGTAACATCTTTTCTGTCGCTTCCTTGCAATACATGAGGGTGATTTCATGAAAAGTGATGGAAGCATCTAACAAGAAGCCGGGGAAACACGCGCTATTTGATTTGGCCAATGAGCGCTAGCGGTGATAGAACTGGCCGTCAGATGGTACCGACCCATTTTCTGAGAGGTTCAATTCGCTATATTACGATCAATGAATACAAATAGCAAAATTAACATTTCAAAGATCTCAGTAAATTAAACGCCGGATACACAACAATACGGAATTCCTTTTAAGGCATCATATTGCTCTCAGTCTTTAGCTTTATACAAATGTATTATTGACTTATAACTGGAAATTACTCAGAATTATCTTGTGATTAAGTTTTATTAATCTTATTAATTGTACGTATTAATCGTATCATATGTATTATGTACGCCATCTATCTCTGAGTAACGAAAGATGTAATCTTTATTACGCATTAGAAGAATAGATGTCGCTACTGTACTTCTGATAAGCATACATTCTGGGTAGAGGTCAAGATTATTTTGTACCAATTAAGTTAAAAGAGCCACTTCATGAAGCAACTAATGATATATATGTACTTTATACCATGCCCTTTGCCCTCGGCAAAGTTTTTGCAATTATTTTGCATCATTAACTTATAGTTTATTCCACATAGCTACGACGTTGTCATAGATACATAAAAGTAAAGTTGGTCTACCTTACAATATCAAATGCTATTTATCAATATCAATGTGCACAATATCAAAAGCTATTTATAGTTTCTACATGTATATAACTCTACCAGTCAGGCAAGGAATAATCCGCTTAAAAGTAGAGTGCCAATTAAACCGATTTCAAAGAGATATATGTAACCTTAAAGATATTACGTCAACTGCACTAACAATAAGTAGGGATGAAACCAAGCCAACTCCCAGTGATTACGAACTCTATTGTTCCAAAAGCAAATAGTCATAATGATAGAAACGATTGTACAAGTCATCAAAACTAATCTAGACACCACATGACACGTGAACACGAAGCGACGGTAACTTTCATACGAACCTATTATGTTCTCGTAACAATGTGATTATTGGAGCAAATGATATAAGCCGATTAGAAGACATGCAATTTGCTATCAGACATTAACGTTGATGGCTAAGAGGTGCTAACAAATATATAGAGTATCTTATTGTGTACATATATATGTGCATAATAGGCACTAAAAATGTTTAACATGTTAGTCATAATATGTACATTTATAGACCCATCACATTCAGATATTATCATAAGTGTAATTTTATAAAATTTAAGGCTTTGAGAAATAACAAATTAGAGAAGCCGAATATTTTTATACATACAATACGAGTAAGTGATAAATTGTGTGAAATTTACCTCATTTAATGATTAAAGCATTTCAACAGGTATCGTTAAATCTATTAAGCGATTAGATGAGTCATATTAGACCGTATAAATGCACCAAATACAGAGTATTTATTACATACCTAATTGCATGGCAAAATTAGTTCAATTGGAGTTGCCACTCGGACACATGTATTCAACTTATGTTAATAAAACTGTTTAAAAATGGATTAAAGATAACTTAAAAGTAAAACCGGCTTCATTTTTATAATCAACATTCGACAAAGAATGCTGTAAGAACACTTAACAATCAAAGTATCTTCGAACGAATAATATACACCATTTGATACACACAATAATAAAGTGTAAAGCAAATATGGATAGAAAATCATTTCATTAACACGTAAGACCCTAAACACATGCAAGACTCAATCTCAAGATCATATCTAGAGATCTCGATACTAGGAGTGTCCGAGGCGTCAGTCAACAAAAATGCCAAGGCTCGGTGTACGCCCACGCGTTCAAACAGACAAGGATGAAGAAAGTCAATCTATTCAGCGTCGTCTATGAAGTTCGGTGACCGTGACATGACTCGAACTAGTCACTCAGCGACAAGTATGTGGCCGAGTCGCGACACAACCGTTGCAACAAGGAATGATCCGCAATACACGTGCAGAATTTCAGAAAATGAAAAAATCCAAAACGTTAAACAATTTTTTTATTAACAAAAATGTACATCAATGTAAGTATAAACACTTTTTTATACCACCGAAAGCATATTCGATGGCATAAATAAATAAAAATTAAACTACTAATTATGTAACTGATTGAAAAATAGATAACAAAGAAACGTGTAACTGACTATTGTTATTGGCCAATGAGACTCATAAATGTTTGAAACCACTTGAATACGCCAAAAAATGTTTGAAACCACTGCATAGAACTAAATTGAAATATTCAATACTACGGGATATCAACAGCAAAAGATGAAAAAGAAAGAGCAATTGCACGTCACAATGGAACTGAATATTTAAAATGCGATTAAAACGCGACTCCACTGCGCGGGTAAGCACACTCGGTTAGGAACCATGTACTCTACATTTTTTCTCCCCACTTTATTGTTCCTTTGCAACTCGCAAAATTTAATTTAAAGGATCGTTTTACGACCGCACAGCGCACAGCTTCCCGAAGATCTCGAACCAAAACGACTTTCTTTGGCATTGTTTTATTTCACCTGAGCAACGCAAATATATTTTTATGTTCCGAATGAAACGAGCACAATAGAACAGTGAAAGCCTCAAACATCCAATGCCAACAGTTCTTATCTCTGCACAGTATTATCATAGTTGACATTTGCAAACATGTTTAACTAATCTTGTTCAAATTAAATTTAAAAATAAAGGTCAATTGGCGAACATGTTATAAAAAGAATATCATCCAATAATCATAAAAGCATTATAGAACATACTTTATGAATATTACTTGCGTTGAAGAATTTTAATGGCGACATGGCGTCTATTACGCTTTATGCGCATCAGCGGGGACTGTTAGCGTAATGACAGCGATTATGTGCGGTGTACGATTAGAGAAGTCCTTCTAGGCCAAGATCTTCTCGTTAGCGGTTAGAATGCGGGCACGATGTCCTGCGTTCTCATCTACTCCTTGGGCTCAAGTATCTTGGTAATAAACGATTCTAATAATTCCCACATTTTCATTTACATATATCGACCAATTAAAATTAAATATTTTAAAACTAGCAGTATAAAATACTGCGAGAGAAAACCTCACGAACTAGAATCACGATGGCACAGATTAATGTGACAAAAGATATAAATCGTCAAGAAACAATACGTGTAAGAACAAACCGGGAACAGTAGCGATAGCAGCGACAGATCGGATCGCCGATAGACCGATAGAGTCAGCTTCAGCGACAGTACAACTGCAGGCCGACTAACCGTGAGAAGTTTTGTTACGTTCAGTGAACTTCGGTTAACATGGTTACCCACTCACTGACAATAAAAGAAACTCCAATTAGTTGTTTATTTTGCTACCGTGGTATTCAAAACTATTTGTATTTTTTAATTAATTATACCATTGTTATACACAGAATACTATGTAATAATTTATTGAAACCCACAATTCGTATGATGAAATGGTTCTTTTAAGGAAACAATCTTAATCTAAAACAAAATTTTTCTCAATATTATATACAAAGAAATTGATGAAATATCATGTAAAATGAAGTGACACAAAAAATATAACATAAACATGAAATAAACAAAAAAAAATTTTGGGCTCGTCCGGGATTTGAACCCGGGACCTCTCGCACCCAAAGCGAGAATCATACCCCTAGACCAACGAGCCATGCATAACAACAGTGAATATTAGAATCGATCCTCAAAAATTAAAAAATCATTTAACAATGTTATAAAATTGAATATAATAATAACGATAACGAAAATTCGAAGTAATATACAATTATTTGACATTTCAAGTATTTTCTTTGGTGTGTACATAGCATTAAAATATGAACTTGCACAAATCATAGATTTTCATGGAAAAATATAAATTATTCCCACGTTATACAAATCTAACAGAACATTTAAACCACTTGAAACGATAGCACGCGTTTGTAAAACTTTGCGCCAACCAGCCATTGACGTAGGTGAAGAAATGAAAGCACGAAAGCAGACATTTCGCACGTTCATTTCGCGGCTTCGAAAGATGTTCGCATATCTCATTGTTCGAGGTATTACACAATGACACTCGAGATGCGTATTTTCCGTGTCGTCGAGCAATTAAGAACACGGACGGCCGGACGAACTGACGGACCGCCACGGTGTCCCACGCGAGTCGGAAAGCGAAACCGCTCTTACTTTCGAAGATGGATGATATTTCACGGTGAGGTCACGTTAGTCTGTATAACAGTAAATATGCAGTTGAACTAACACAACACCGGTCGTCTTGTTTACACTTGTATAGATAATAAAATATGATTTTATTAAACGATTATTAGCAAGAACTCAATATATGTATATATTATGTTATTTATTTTTAAAATGACTATATATTAAGGAACGAATGAGATTAGCGATTAAAATTAGTGGGTCAGCTGTAGTGTTCTACATATTGATGGTTAATTTGAATAATTAAAAGTTATATTACAATTCATCTACCAACACTCTTTCCGTTTACACGTGCTCGAAGCCATTCAAAATTGTCCGTAAAACGATTCAAAACTTTTTCACTCCAAATTTGCAACTGCGACAGAACCACAGGACGGAGAACAAAACCGTTAGAAGCTAATTTCCGTTAAAAAAATAATACTTCCAAGTAGATACATCAATTCGTCATCAATCATTCAAATTTAAAAGCACACACACACACATAGATTCACACATCTAATAACACGACGAGCTTAGTAACATTATTACATACAAGCCAGTCGAAAGCTCTCCTCGCCCTTTGACACTCATATTGAAACTAGCCCTTGACAGAGATGCACTTTCGAGAACTTTCCACTCGACCGCTGGCGTCTAATCGTGACCGGTGAATGAAAATGGACAATTGAATGATTGATCGACATTCAAACAAGCTAACAGTTATAATATTAGTTAAATTAAGTCGCATTTTAAAAACAATTTTTGTAACAAAGTTTTTGTTAAATAATTAGTAAATTACTATCTAAACTTTTGTTAAATACTTAAAAAATTTAGGCACATATGAATAAAAAATATTTTTACCGTTAGTCCAAATAATTTATTACCCGCTAATTACATATTGCATTGTGTAAGATACACCAATACTTTTTTAATTTTCAAAGACAATAAAAAGGTTAACTCGACGTGAACAATAAAATAATGTGAGTATAGGAGATTTTCGTAAGAGAACCAGTGTTTGTAATAGGAGCACCCCCTTGTTTATAATGGTGTCACTAAGAAAAGTGTGGATTAAACCATGACCGTTCCCAATCGAAGTTTGCACTCCGACGCAAAATTGACACCTTTGAGTATTTTACGAGTTGTTTTCTACCCAATCGTTCTCCATTGCGATAAGATTCGAGCAGTACTTTATTAGAATCATTACACCGTCAAACCAAATGCTTTACAGAGTAGGACGACAGAATACAAAATATCGTTACAGATCCGACATACTTCTTCTATGTACATTCATCTTTCTCTTCATCAACACAGGTCGTTTTCGGAGGCTATTGGTTCAATTAAATTATATTATATAACAACATTATATTGGACAGTTTACACTTAAAGCCAATACAATGTCTCTCTACCTACACCGTAAAGATGCTATAAAAAGCGACCTCACGAGCTGCCGGGTGACATTTCCTCCTAGTCAACCTTGAATATATAATGAAAGCGTATTGTTGACGTGCATCAAATACGAATAACAGCTCATCTAGTTATATAATAAATCTCCAAGTGATATTTACAAAATGAATAATTAAAAAATAACTTATTCCATTAATTTTATTTATCAATACCGAAATCAAATCCACTTTATTTTAAATGTCTCTCTCTTCCTCTGTTACATCAAAAAGAAATTGCTTGACAGATGTTAATGGAACTTTATTTTTATTTTTTCATATAATTATACAATTTACCGCGCTTTTTACCGAGGGATCACGTAGAGATAAAAAAAGTTCTTAACATCATTTCAAAATATTGCTAAATGTATTTGAATGGGTGGTTTAGGTTTAAAAATGTGTAATGTCGAGTATAATATCGGGTAGAATATTCCAACTTAGCAATGTAAAAATAATAGAAATACATAATTACACGGAAAAGCTAAAAAATAAAAAAAAATTAAATAGCTCGAGTAGACTTAGATGCCGATATATGAAAAATAATACAAACTAGTGA
>DWEE01003601.1:0-10364 GCA_018245755.1 Parelbella macleannani
ATATTTCAACAGTGGAATAATAAATGAGTCATTATTACTTTGTTAAGTACCTAATCACTATACACATATGAGAGTATCTATAACTTCTTTAGCCGAAGCTAGCCCTATATTGTGCGCGAATATTAAAATTAACGGGCAAGCGTTTCCGTAAAAACTGCTGTCTTTATTTGTGTTATCATAACTCATTGTCAGTCTTTTAACTGCGCATGAGCACAGCGCTTAAATTTTGCGTTCGAAATATAATCGGAATAATGAAGACATTTTTAAAAACGTTTAGTTTTTATTGAGAGAATATAAAAAAAATGGAGTATTAAAAAAAAGAGTTAATGGTTTACGGACGAAATATGTTTAGTTATGTGTATGACCTAAACTGAGTGTCATAAATATGTAAAAAAAAATTGTATAGATTTTCAGTATTATTTCCACAGATAAAAATATGTTACGATTAATTTCTATTGTGTGATAATTAGTTTGTTAATGATAAAACAAAACGATTACGGACCTTCGGTGAATTCAGCACATTGAATGATTATTACAGATTTCTTTTAAGAAATCTCTCTTTACACCAATGATAACACTAATAAAATTAACAAGATATTTAATTCCGTAAAAACTAACACACAAATTAGTTGCTATGCTCTAAAGTTTAAAAAATTAAAACGTAAACATGTCTGTCTAAAAATGGCGGGAAGTTTTAATGGCACGTTCTGTTCCCGCGACGGCGCACAACAGACAACTATGCCGCTTCGGACTGGCTTGGCTTGACACAATAAAATTAAGCATCCAAAAGGAACAACGCACACCGAATATAAACTATTTCCTAACAAACAGCCATTAACTGGGTATACAGTATTTTAGAAGACTTCTAAATAGTTTGACAATGGTAAATACCTACCGTTTATTGGCAGTTTCAAATTTGAGTTATAATAAAGATCCCGCCGAATAGAAACCATTGCGTTATTTAAAGGTTCTTTTAAATTATCAGCTCGGAGAGCAGAGGTCAATTTTGTTGTATTCAAAATAGAATTTTAGCTTTTTTTAGCAAATTTTATTCTTTTTACATTTCGATTGCTTGGAGCAAGACGGATAAGAGGTTGCTCAATAATAAATGAAACAGTTTAATTTAGCAAGAGATGAATTGATGACTCCATTAAATTGTGTATCAGCCAGGCTACAACAGAATAAATGGGAACCATCGTTCACAAACACAGTTGTGAATTAGGTACATGTTAATAAATTTATCGTCACTGTATAGGATTTCCCACTAATATAATAATAAAAATGTTAAAAAATAAAAGAGGGATTTACAAATTGTGAAGTTTTTTTTCATCTGTTATAATTGAATCGCAATACTTCTTATTGTCTTTGCTTGTTATTGTAAAAATAATCCATCAATTGTCAACCAGACTATGGACTTAACCTTCTCATCATGGGAGGAGGGAGGCTCGTGTAGCAAAAGTGGAACGATAAAAGGATTGAAACCTAATCAACCAATTACATCACATTTCTATAATATTGATTGGCGTCTATAATATTCATTGATTAATTTCAAAGTTTGCCAAGCGCATAGCACGCCGTAATTTCACACCCATATCTCTCCGAAGAGGTTAGCAGAGGAGTGCTGCATGATCCCAACTTTAAATATAATTTCTCCATATGGTTACGATTTTTTGTTTGCCTGTTTTTGTGTTTTTTGTGGTTTCATTTAACATATTGCTTGAAATTACAAAAGATCTGTCAGTATGCGTGTTGGAGATGTTCATACATTAGGAATGTTTTGAAAAGTTATGCGTCGAGATTTAGCAAGAATTGGCTTAAGGAATAAACGAAAGCAAAATTGTAATATCTATTACAAACATAAAAGAAATGTTACTACTATTGCAAGATTTTTTGACAGATCAATCAAATTAAAAATAAGTCGCGTGAGATAATTTTTCATTCATGATTACGTCAATGTTGTTTATGTTTTATTGCTATTTCCGTTTCCGACTCCATATTGTACGAATGTGATGAATCTGTTGGTATCTCACTTTTATAGTTATTTAAATCTGTGAGCCTGTTAAACTTTATATTATCTGTATAACTTTCGATCAAATTAACTTCTTATCTGTACAATTCTCGATCAAATTGAGTAAACCAAAAAAAATCTGTTTTTTTTAGACATTTTTATGACATTCATGGTCATATCTGTTCAGCCATAACTAGAAACAGCTTCTGTTTAAAGTTAAAGATTTGAAATTTGATAATAAAATTAAACCTTTAATAATACAATTTTTTATGCGTTACAGACGCAGAAAGAAAGAATATCACTATCTGCTCATTTGGATAGTACAACTTTGATTTTTTTCAATTATTGATATCTTAGATAGTTAAGTAATTAACTATACATTTTTCAGTACAAGTTAAGGCAAATTTTTTTTATCATCAAAATGTTGCTTTTTAATCACTTGTATATCGAGTTTAAAACGGTACGGCAACATTATTACAGCGACAGCCGGCACTCCGTCATTTCGGAGAACTTGTAACTTTGCAGAACGAAAGAATTATGATAATAGCGAACACGTGCGGCTCGCGCCAAATTTAAAGGCTATAAAGATCTTACTTTGTTCAAATACTCATAAATTTGATATTATTGGATACATTATCAATTTATTGCGTGTATTAATATTTTTTTCTCGGTCAGTAGGTATTGTGTGTGTTAAAACTTTCGGATTACTGAAAATAATATTCATAATTAATTTTAATCACTGGCCAGTGAGCGTAGCGACACCTGCCAGGCATAAAATGAATAATTACTTTAGCGTTTGGAGATTTACATATCCGCTGCCCTCGGATTTCAGATGCTGGAATTATTAAAAAGTCTTTAAAATATGTAGAAACAGATTGAATTGAGAAATCATTGTTGAAATTGTCTTTCAGCTCCTATTATCACTGTTGCAAAAATTCTAAATAAGAGACAACAAAATTTCAAGCGGGTTAAATAATTAGTTTTGTGTACGCTTGACTTTAAAAATAGGAATGCATGTTCTAAACAGAATACACTCTGATTGTTATTAATTGGTATTACGATCGCGTTCACTTTTTCTATTTCCCGTGATGTCAGCACCCGGTGTACGGCAATCTAAACACAGATATTGCGATAATTAATAATTGATAATACTCTTATTTGATTTTATAGCAACGAATTCGGACGTCCGCTGATGAGTAAAGTTGTTACTTTTAAAGATATTTTAGAATACCAGAGGCTAATCCCTCCTGATTGGCACTGAAACAGCGTAACGAAATATGTTCTAAACTTCCAACAAACGAGAGATTCGTGGCCAAAACGTGACTTAAAAAAGATCGGAACCATTGTGTACAATGGGTCACAATCAAAGAATTAATGACACATAATTTTTCATTATAATATTCAGCCTTCAAAATTGAGGTATAAATGTAGTAAACCGATACATACAACTTTTAACGAACACAATAAGCGATCATTACACGATAGAAATAATATGTTTAAAAAATAATTCAAATTGTTTTATAACACTAACGCTGGCAGGTTTATGCGGCCGTAAAGTTTGAAAACGTTTACACAAAGCCGTGCGTATGAGATTTAAAAAAAAATCGTATTGTGATTACATAGCGTATAGCAACAATATATTCAGCCAGGCGACCTGTCCGACCTATAAAAATCTATCGCACGAACGCTGCAGGAAGAATAATAAACAAAGGACGGTCATTAAAACGGCTATTTCGGAGCGTCTGCCGCGACCAGCTAGATACCAATGCGAGATACGGCGGCGCAAGTTAGAAGAGAAATGCAACTGATTAATTAGCTCAATTTTTCTCTTCAACCCTTTTATCGTTTCACTATGGAAACACAGACTGCCCCGTTGGTCGAGCGGTTGCAAGCGCGACTGCCGATCGGAAGGTCCTGGGTTCAAATCCCGGGTCGGGTACTATTGGATTTTTCTAATTTGAAATTTCCGGTAGTGTCTAATTCAAAATATTGATCAGTGCCCGGTGTATGACAATAGGCTCACCGCCTATTTATTCCATGGGACTTAAACGTAACTAGTGAAACGTGGGGGTGTAGTACACCCCTCTGCCTACCCCTTTCGGGGATTACAGGCGTGATGTGCCGTTATAATGTATAACTAAGCTTGGCAAAATAACTGCGTCATATTGCAAACGTGTAATTTAAATGAAAACTAATGTTTGTACAGACTTAGAGCTTTCTTCAAGATAAGAAATATTTCTGATAATATCGCGAAAAATTTATAACTTGCTGTTGGATCAATATAATATTCAATACAATTCAATTCTGAGATGCTATATCTTAATCATTTTGAGAGAATACCCGTATTCCAATAGGACATAGAATAATAAAAAAGGATCGAAAATAAGTGTTTTAATCATTTTATGTTCAATTTCATGTCAACACGTTCTAGAATTACTATGTGTACCTACATTGTTCCCTTATCAAACTTGAGGAAATATTGCAAAATTACATTATTTTCGTATATTAGGGCAACTAAGAGGGATATCGAAAATCGATCGCCACTACCCTATCACCGAAACATATCACAATTTTGAGAAACAACAAAATAATTATATCGTATCATATTCACTCATTAGTTTCGATCAAAACAAGCGGAAGCGAAACGTACACTAATTGCTAGAATTATTATCATAAGACCTTAATTCCCTTGTGCGGATCAATTTAAGCGAACCACGAACCCACAACCCGAACGCATTATTTAAATTATAATGCGGTCTCCATTATATTTCACCGAGCTTTATGCTTCTCGTGCTCTCCGTCACGTAACTCTCCAGTTGTATTTGTAGAAAATCGATAATAACATTCACTTGTACGATAAAACGAAATGAGAACGAAAGCTTATACTCACAGGCATGAAAGCTGGCGAGATTGAAACACTGTTCCGAGAAATAGTCAGCGTTATTTTCGTTATAGTTGTATCTTAGCTTCTTTTCATATTGTGGTTTTGTGCCGCGGTTAATATAGACCGTGTGATCTGTTAAGCATATCATTTAGCCATAAATGACACTACAGACTATTTTCAATCAAAATACTATAGCCATTTAACGACAAAATGTTAAAATAAAGGAAGAATGAAGTAAAAAGGTTTCGTTGACTACAGCGTAAATCCCTTGTGCAATTTAATATTGTATACAGATACTTTATAAGACTTAAGCCACAAAATGGGTTACCGCTCCTTGTAAAATATACCACTTAGCGATTGATTCTTCATATTTGAATGCCACTTAATATTTAATGATACTTAATATATATCTTGTTTACAGATATGCTATAGAGCAGTGATTTGACGAAGCTATAACATAGCTAACTAAGATACTACTCTAAAAATAATAAAATATAGGTACCTAATATTAAAACTAGTATCCAATGAATTAGACTCTTCAATATACAATACTTAAAAAAAAAAACCTTTCAATTATTACAAGGGTTTGCATAGCGAAGCATCATGACCCATAAAATTGCTCACAGTAGTAATATTACTCTGTGTAAAAGGAAAATCGAACTGTTTGTGACAGATAAAAGGAATACTAAAAAAATAGGGAAACTGACTTGTACGGATCCAGCGAGAACAAGGTGAACTGTAACCTCATTGGCAATTTCCTTCCAGCTCCGAAGCGACCGACGCCATGAAAAAACAAACGGTGCCCTTTGTGGAATTTGCTCTCCACTTTCCTAAAGCGAAATCGTTATTATTGTTTTTGACGCTGCCGCCACCACAAAGCGACGAGTAATCATGTTTTACTTCGGAATTCTTCTATAAGGATACCTTTAAATTCGATGATTGCCTAACTTTTAATTCTGTGACGTTGGTCGATTCTCAATTGTAACGTAACCTCACCTAGCCAGAAGAAACCCAGCTTAACCGACTCTCAAGTTGTGTTATAATGTTTTGCCATTATGTTTATTCAAGATATTGAAACTTGCCAAACTCTAATACTCAAACTCTCAACAAAATTAAGGCACTGACAAAACGTTGTGTTCCATTGTAGGCACTAATATCTAGGTCACGATTTAAAACACGTAGATTGCGATCTTTTGTGAAATATTAAAAGTTACCCACATATATTTTTAAAATACCACTTAAGTAAATGGTACGGTAAATCATTTATTTGACTGTAACATATTTACCATTAATCTATCTTATTTATTGTGTAGTAACTTTAGTCGAGTATAAATAACAAGAAAAATCATTAACTATGTATTACAAATATTTTCCTTAACCTACTTCTATTATTTTAGGCTGTGCTATTTCTTTAACTATAGATAAATTATATATATAATATGTATTCCTAATTAACGTATTTTTCCTCTTCATTCGGTCCTAATAGTAATACATATTTAGGTACATAAGAAATTATATAACATATTTTCTTACAGTTATTTATGTACATAATAACGCCTTGAGAAATGTATTAGCAAAATACATTTTGCCCAACATGCTAGTTTTAACACTACGAGTACAGACACATTTTGGAAACCTACCTCCGATTCAAAAGATTTTGCTTTAATTTATAATCTAAGTATGCAGTAGTAACCCAAAATACAAAAAGGTAATAAAAGGAAACACAAGAGTAGCCTTTCCAAATTCCCTGTTTATGTATAATAAATACGAGGCACATCGTGTTCATTTCTCCAGAAAACCAACTTGTAATTACGTTACCACCCTGCGAAGTTCAGGGAATGCCAGATTAGTGGTAATTAAGTCGTGGGAGTGCAAGCGAGGGTCATTATACGGGATAATGAGGTGTCCAATCAGTAGTGTAATATATAAATTGTATTTTGTCTATCCCTCCGAACGTTTCATTGGATGGTTTACTTAACCAAATATAACTTCAAATAAAAATAATTCCATTTTAAATAATGTATACAGAGCGTTGCTTACAGAGCAAAGATTTTATTTGTAAATATTAAGGTTTATAGTTTTATAGCAGTCATGTCACTCGAATACGTTGTTAAATATTTTTGATATAATCTTATTAATAATAATTCTTAACAATAACGATTTCAAGCTCGATTTAATATTAACTTTTATACCAAATAGTCACGAGAGGTTATTTTTAGGTCCAACATCGTCTGACTTAAATATACTAGGATATTGATCTGTCAGATTAATATCAGTAAGTCTTTATTTAAATGTAAATTGGTAGTCTGTTCGATAGAAATTATGTGGACAATGGTTATTTTTTGCAATAACATAAAAAATCGCCACAGCCTGCTTTGAAAGCTCTATTCGCGGCGTTGTTAAAGGCTAATATTCTTGAAAAACATTACAAACAAGGATAGTATTGTAAACATCTCCGATATATATACAAATTGATTTTGTTACATTATCAACAGTCATTTAATCGAGATCGTGTTCCGCGACCAATTCTCGGGCATGCACAAAACAATAATTAACTTATGGCATTACCATCTATTTTTAATTTCTTTCGCTCCTGTCATTTAAATGCAAATATTTAATCACACTAAATCTTATTCAATACACCTCATACGAAACCTTTATGAGGCAACGAGTAAGAGTAATTCATTCATGAATAATATTTTCATCAGCGAATAGCGACGATGCACGTTTCATTACGAATGCAATGCAGAAATGTGTATATTTTTCGGTAGCAAAATATTCTCAACAAAAATCCAATACTTATTGGCACGCACAAGCTAACTGTCAATACCACAACATGGACGGTTCAGTTGACCAAATAAAAATATCTAGTTGGCCACAGTCAAATACTGTTGTCAAATCTACCAAATAAAACGGGATAAACAATGTGGACACGCTGGCAATATCAGATATTGCTATTAAAATCTGGTCAAGAGCGAACCGGACTGACACAATTAGTATAATTTGTACGCTAAAACATGATAAGCTTGAGAATATTTTTTTTACATTAAACGTAAACGTAACATCACGCCAGTAATTCCGAAGGGGTTGACGAAGGGGTGTAATAAACTGTCACATTAAACGTAACCTTCAAAAACCATTTTTTAATACTTTTTACAGCAATTTACTCCAAAGTCTAATTATTAGAGTAATTCACATCCAGAAATCATCATCATCAGCCTGAGTCAGTCGTCAACTGGACACAGGGCTCCCCTCATGAGCGCCGTCGCCGCTGTCATAGGCTTGCCGTGCCTTATGTGGATTCTGGCTAAATGCAAACAATAAACTCAAATAGCAAGACTCACATTTAATTTAAATGAAATTTAAAATACCACTGAGCTTTTCCTTTTAACAAAATACTTTATAAACGAAATACTTTACCTCTTAATAGCATTCTGTCTAGACTGCCTTAAAGGTTATTTTCATTAAAAATAAAATGAAAGTTCAGTTTAGAACTTCTTTTCCTTTCATTCTTTCTTACATATATTTTCTTTTTGTTACAGATTACATCAAAGATAAATGGTTGATCGTGGTCCGACGTGGAATAGCTAGCTTTGTCTGACGTGCAACGTTTCAATGATGATATTAAACGCTATACAAAATACGAGTACTTTTATAATATGTAAGTTGTATTTTGAGACAAATTCAGTATGATAAGCTAAGTTTTTAACTGAGCACGTCCTTAGGGACGTCCCCTCTGTCTTCGTATATATTATGGCCTATGTTTTACATTTTAAAATTACCAATCAAAGATGAAATTTACTCTCATGCACACACAATTCGAAGAGTATATTTTTTTGAAATACTACGTAGCTATTCATTGTTGTATTTAGAATAAGCAATGGTTAATTATCCCTCAATAACAAGTTAAACAGTCTTTTAGTTACATTATGTAATATTATTAGGTAATCTAAACATATGTGATATCATAATGATGGAATGGGTGAATCGATTAAAAGATTATTAACAATGATGAAGAATGATGTACGTACATGTAATGGAGTAATAATAATTGACTAAAGTCCTCTCACTGATTTTATAGTCAAAATATAAAAAGATAAAGTAAGCAATGACACTTAAAACATTGTGTTTTTAAATAGAGCCGTAAGTAATGAAATATAAAATCAAGCATACAAAAATGCAGCTAAAAACGATATCTACGCTAAATCGAACGAACTGAGAAACAAAAAACCGAACCTTCTCTAATTAAAAAAAATCCGACTCATTGGTTCCGCTCACAGCCTCAACTCAGACAAACGTAAATAAAACAAGTCTTCCTTAAAGAAGTCTATGTAAACGAGCAAAATATAAATACCGTCCCATAAATATTCCGTCGGAAAAAATACGTTGCAAATATTTCATGCAGAGCTCACGTCTTCTACGTACTCGTACGAGTATATAAAATGTCGCGTTACTTCACAAAATGTAATCTAAACGCGTACTCATTTAATACCCAAATGTGTATCAATCCGACATAATGTTTGTTAATATATTTTGCATGCGTTATTGAATACTAATTTTATGTCTTACATATCTTAAGTTGTTCCAATCCAAATGGTTCTAGAATAATCGACGTTATACATAATATCTTCATTATTGTATAGTTAAACTTGCTTTGGATAATGCAAAAGACGGGACGAAATGACTGAACACCGTGAGGATAATCAGTCTTCAGATAAAGCGTGAAAAGACCTCTCCTTCAATGCTGGCAACACATTGGCAACACTGAGCAAAAGGTGGGTTCGATTGCGGGTCGGCCAAAGTATTATTAGACTTTTCTAACCTAAAATTCTCAGTAAATGCTCGGAGACCAGATTTGTGCCTAGTATGTGACAACAGATTCATTCTCTATTTCAATATGGGACGTAGGTATAACATATCTGGAGAAATGTGAGAGCTCTACTCTCTCACTCTCTCTTTCCTGAAAATAATAAACTGAACCCAATCATGTGATGTGGTGACCATTGAAGGATAACAAAAAAACGATATAAATCAATTACAAAGGCGAAAACTGCATTGACAAAAATTTCATTCATACAGAATTCTTTTTGAACCACAACGAACTGTCACCCCGATCCGAAACAGATATTTCAAACTTACTACTTTGTATCTGAACGGAATCTCTGAATAATAATTCAGACTGAATATGGTATACACAGCAACGCCTGAATTTCATGTATTCTAAAAACATATAAAAATAATAACCATAAAATACCAACTTAATCATTTAATGTTGTGTACACAATACACCATCATCATCGTGTCAGTTCTCAAGGTAATAATTCCCACCCTTCTTACACCACCTACCCTTCTGCCCGTCGGTACCCAGAGCTGTGTCCTTTAACATTTCACCATAAAACCTCTGCATTACACGAAATTGCTAACAAAAATGTAACTTACCAGCTATCGTCATTACATATGTACAATTATTAT
>DWEE01003602.1:0-10364 GCA_018245755.1 Parelbella macleannani
TATTATACTTACACACAAAATTTATAGGTGCTTAATTTTGTAGGCCACCAAGCACGTCCAAATTTATGGACAAAGTTTATACAAGTGGCTGTACAATTTCATTCGGCTGAAATTAAGGCACGGAACTCCGAAGAGAAGCGTAATTAAAGCGATGAAGTAAAAAGTACACGTTTCATCTCTTAATTGAAATCCAAATATCGCAAAAATAAACGAGGAAGGCTCATCAGCAGCGTACCGCGCATAACTGCGAAGGAATTGCTTTTCAACCGGAAACTCGAAATCAAAGCTATTCAAACTCGCTAAGCCAATAAAAGAAATTGAAATCGTGTCTACTGGACTCAATGCTGCGAAAAACGAATAGGTTTACACTTTTACATAATCTCCGTCTAGACGGAGGCAGGCAGGCGGCCGTAGGAATTTTTTATACATTTTTATCAGGTTCAGGACTCGTCGTCTTCTCATTAGCTGACGGATTAACTGATCAAAAACGAAGCGCAATGCTGGCGGCTAGTAAAAATAAATTTGCTTATCACATGTGAAGAACTAAGTAGGTAATCATACCTGATATAAAATGCCTTGTCATTCTGAAAAATATACGAACAAAATTCTACAGTATTCATAAACGTATCCTAAATAATAGACTAATTAGGCAACTTACATTTGGTCGTTACCATATGACCATAACTAACACACGATTTAGCATATTAGCGAAAAAAAAGAACATTTTTTCGGAGAGCGGCGCCGTGATATCATATAACACTCTGTCAAGGGGCGTCTTTCTGTTCGTTTCTCATTAATTCTAATTACTTACTCCTTTTAGGGTTTCGCATACACAAAGGGTCGCCTTTCAAGTAAACGAACAATATTATTAAAGCAAATGAGACTGTAATACCATCATCAATGCGGCTCACTGACGGTAAACATATATGTATGTACATGTATAGAAATATATTCGTACATACATTTTATGTACCGACTGCCCATAGACTTGATGAGAGCGGTATAACTTACCATCCATTCATTGAAAATATCAAAATATATTTGACATTCAATTGACACTTGAATTACGAATGAATTAAGTTAATCTTAATGTTTCCTTATTCGCGATGATTTCAACGAGTTTAGAGATAAAGAGATAACCTATGTAGGTATGTGTCATTCAACTCCACCGGTTGAAGTACGTGTGTCGCAGTAATGACAATCGGGCGACAAACTCATTATCCACGTCGAATCTCGCCTAGAGATATAAATGTAGGGGATGTGATCCCTAAAACAAATTTTACGGTCTGGAAAGCAAAATAATGAAGAATTTCTACACAAGCAAGCTCGTGTTAGGTTACTAATGTTTTCTATATTCTTTTTGTACTTCGATGCACATCTTTAAAATACGAAGAGGATTTTTAAATAGCCACGAGTTATAATATTGCCGTTGATAATAAAAGCGTTGATAGTCCTAGTATCAAGTGAAAAGCGCAAATATATGAAACAATAAAACGTTTTTATTTGCTGACGGTTTCCAATGAAATAGTTTTAAAAGGAATATTATATCGTTATCGACAGCTTTTAAGGCAAACCGCACACCACAGAGGTCTTTGTGTCGAGTCACGTGTAAGCCACATTTGGTAATGGTTTGGATTTCCGCTTGATTTTGTTGGCTTTTTACAGAGGCTCGTACTTGATGAGTTCAAGGAATTATTTTATTGAAAACATCACCGGTCTCCGCGACTGTTTCTCATTAAATAGCATAGAACAAACATCGCGAAGATAAATTCCTAAAAGGCACAAAACAATTAGGGTTTGTTCTACGAAAATGCTGCATTCGTAGAACGAACACTATATTGTGTGACACATTTGCGTAACCTACATATTACCCTTTAACTCGTGTCTCGTATTAAGTATGTCTGATTTCCTCAAACCGTTGCCTGGCTTGCCGTCTATTTCATAGAGTTATCTTGATTGGGATCTTCATTATCCTGAATTGGTTAAGTATATCTTTCGGGGATTGCCATTGTTGGATGCATTTGGTTTGTAGCCAACTAATACGGTTATCTACCAGGCTTATTATTCAAAGTGCTTTTTTTCATCACATGCATTTTCGGAGAACACATTTGATTATTGTATTCTAAAGCTGGAAGTGCTGGTTAAAAGTATTAAAATGTACATGATTGTAAAATGACTATGAGTTAATTGTACTTTTTTATAGTCTGATACAACAAAAGATAAGTGTGCATTGATAAATATTTTAATTTGTGATTGTGGAATATTTCATATAAATGTGCATACAAGACTGAAATGAGCGGCGAATTCCACAGATCATTAGCTTACAATAAAAATATACTTTCTACAATAACATTTGTAATCTTTCGAACTAAAACACCTTTGCCGAGTGGCAGTGCTATCATTACTCTTATGAGCGCTGCAATCATTATCCACACAGACGTCTTTGATTGCGTTTCAGATATTTCTCATCCTTTGACTACACGAGTACAAACAATGTGGTGGGAATGTACATAGCACACACACGCTTAACAAGTACCGTAATAGCCAGCGGGTCATCGGCTCATGAAGATCTCAGGGAAGCTATAAAATATTTTATCAACATCATTAAAACGAACTAAATTCAAGCCGTTTCGTTCTCGTATATTATTGGGAAACGATTGATGCGTACCGGCGGTCAGTCAGGAGAAGCGGTCAGTCAGTGAGTGCGCGTCACGCGGCGGGCTGGCAAGTGACCGCGGACAATGGGCAAGTACCGCAATTGCCTCCCGAATACCGACTTCTCAGCCCTCGCACAGCGAACTTGACCTCACCTCCGCTATAAATTTTCTACTGCCATCCCGAACGTACTTAGTTGCTAACTACTCTTAGCACGAAGACGCTAGTTCCTATGTTTTATTTTATCGATAATGTACTTAATTTATTCGATGAAGCTCAAACTATTCTGTTATACTGATATTGATTTTATTGAGGGAATACATTTCAGTTTTCAAATACACGTTAGATATATGTACGTATTATATTTAAATGAAAACATTGCACTACTGCATTGAGCAGTATCAGGCGGCTCAAATGCATTGAGAAACGCCTTATATTTCAGACTACTTCGGCAGCTTTTAAAAGAAATGACGATGCATAATAAAGCTTTTCGCGCGCCCGAGGAATTTCAAGGTTTACTAGTTGAGGGTGGTAACCCCAACTTATAACTTGTAGCCGTCCGATTATTGAACAGTATCATGTAATAAATGACGAGGACTTAAACAAAGCGTGGATAAAAATAAATAAGACGTGGCGCGAGCGTCGTTCACTTGCTGCGGTCCTCGAGTACAGGTGATTTATTGATTAAATCATTACAGATTTTCTGATGAATTATATACATAAATATAAAGCGGTGTCGGAGACTCTGAAGACTAAAATAAACATATCTAAGCGCGTTGTCATAGGTTTTATGCACAAATCTTAAACAAAAACACTTTTTCATATCCCAATGCCGCGGGACGCCATGTCAATAGATTCATTTGGAATGACATCCGAATCTGGTTTCGATAAGCGGGTTCGATAATATCATATCTGGTGTACCGTAACTACGTCTATATCTGTGTGCTCGATCAATCGCAATAAAAATATATAAAAGGCGTTTGAGCTTCTACACACCTCGCTACCTTATACGTAGCAAAAAATATGTAAATTATATTTTAATGATATATTTTTAACGTTATCATTAGTATAAGATAAAAAAGAGTGGCGACAGAACGGCGACAGCCTCGCCGCCAACGGTACATATCAAAATTCTGTACTGACTACAGACATTGTGTACACAATGAAATTGAATAGGATATTTTTGATAAAAAAGCGCATTAATTTAGGAATACATGGGAATTTTAATTATTGCAAGTATTTTACTACGACAGTTATTAAATCCAACTAATGTATTACATCAAACAGTCAACAGGGTTAAAACATGAAGTTTGTGAAACAGCACACCTGTATTCCCGAAGAGGTAGGCAGCGGAGTTTAGTCCACTCCCACGTTTCGCCAGTTAGATTTACGTCCCACCATCGAATAGCAAGTGAGGCTATTGCTGTACACCGGGCACAAATCCAGACTCCCAACCAATGTCAAGGTGGAAAACCCACTAGTACCCGACCCCATGATACTGTTTGGAAGATTATTATATATTTACCGACTTAACTCACGTACGTTTTTCGGAATGGCCCGACTAGTTTGGTACCTGTACGAGGTCCTTCCTCTTGAGCTCCCGCCGTTTGCAGCGAGGTCGCGGCGGAGACGGATTGAAATGTTTGAAAGATCTTAAAAGTCTCTCTTTCTAAATTATAGTAAGCCTTGTATACATACATGTACTATAATGTACATACATGTACATATATAATAAACCTCACGTGTACAATTATTCTTTTATCTGTCAGGGACGAACGTATCCTATAGGGGTTGGAAAGCGTAGAACATACAAAGTACGAAGAAATATAAATAAAGGAATATTTTTCTAGATAACTGCTATATAACTGTTATCTATACCTAATTAGGGAAATAGTCTTAAAGCTTCCAAAGTAAGTACATAGATTTTAATTACGTAATTACAAAAGACATATAGAGATTTCTAAAGATTCATAATTCACACAATGTATCCAGTCGCAGACAATATCCGCTAACTCGTATTCCAGACGGGTGTCGAAACAGTATAAAATAACACATTATTTTCAGTTTATTTTTGAACAAATATTACGTATCTGATATTTCCTCCTAAAGCCAGAATTCACATTTCAACGCGGTTAGACTTAAGTAATTAGGTACTTGCCTATGAGTATTCTTTATTGACTCTCGCCGGGTATTGACATAGAATTTCTCAGGAGGCTTGTGGTTGTATAAGGTACCTACGCATGTATGTGGTAGGCAGGTCAAGTGAACGGAGCTCTGCCTCAGCCGCCGGAACGTCTATTTGTCTTAACGCAATACCTGTCAATAGCCGTCCTAAGTTCATTGGCATTCCCACTTTGGCGCATACATTGCGTAGAATTTATGCAGTCCGCCTGCACACCTCCATTTGTTCAATACGAACTCACCAAGCGGGTGTCCAGCTCCGTAACATGATCTCTGGTATGTTGTTAGCGTATTGACACATTAAATACTAAATAATTATGCTCCACGAGAACTTTACAGCGTCAACGTTTAATTTGGTCTTCAAAGCTTTTATGAGGTGTGTTCGTGTTTAAATACTAATTTAAAAGTGTTCAGTTTCTCCTTAGAAATCCTTCATGAAATAACACTGAACTGTAAGATAATATTTTGTTATTCCGGAAGTTGAACTCCTTCCCTCAAAAGATAACGAAATTTTCTTTGTGGCTTATAGATAACATTAAAGTATAATTATGAAAGATTTACTTCTAGGGAGATGTAAGTATCTAAATTATTCCATTCATGATGATATAATAAAATTATATCAAAGCTATATGACTTCTTGTGACATCTAAGTAGCGACGTTTTTTTTTCTCGATAACATAGGAATAATGTCGCGTAAAACGGAATCTTATTTGCGTGCCTACGTCATCAATTTAGTAACGTTTCCTTGTCAGCGGCCTAACCAAAGTTTCAATTACGCCGATGTTCTGGTATTTCGTAAAAGAACAAGTGTTCTAAGTTGATCTGCAGCCGCTCCTCATGTCGTTACAAGTCAATATACACGTAATTTGAAAGTGGGTGTTAAATGAAACGGTGTTCAATATTTTGAAACAAAACAAGGAACAAAGGGCATTACTCTCTATGTGTAAACATGAATCCCAACAGTCACGACCCTGATATATGTGACTCGCGCCGCTCCGCGCTGCCGATTACCAAATCACCACAAAATGTTGGCCATGTATGTATGTACACCGCAAGTAAAAACACGTGCTAAACAAAACTAACAGGGTTTTAGGTGTCACTAATCAAATTGAAATCGGGCTTGCATGTCACCGAATCTAACATGTATGTACATTTACTTTTATTCATGTTTGATTTATTTTATTGACTAAAGGATAACATAACAGCTCGCTTCATGACACATCAGCGTAAAATAAGATAGTTGTTTCGTCATTTTAATTTGAATAATTCCAAAGCGCCTAAACTACTTGTCGAATTTAATCTCATTTTCAAAGATGATTATTTTTTGGGAAAAAATACCTACTTGTACCCACTCGTGTCTGTGTCCGTGCATGAAGCTCAAACTGACAAATGTCAAATGACATCGAACGCGTTTAGAAGTTTCAGCGTTCAAATATGTCAGTGTTACTATTATTACATTTAAAATACCCAACAGAAGTACCATATGAATACATGAGAGTATATATAGCATGGCTTATCAATACGTATAAATAGATATGCATTACAGGAATATACGAGTATATACAAGTATGCATAGCATGGATAAATCGTTACACTCCAGTATGCATAACGTGCACATATAGGATACGCAAATGTATTAATAGCATGGATATATCGATACATTCAAGTATGCATAGGATGAATATATTAGGCTAGACTATAAAAACAAAGTCGATTCGATTGCTTGATAAATTTACACGCTTGTAATCTTATTAAATAGTTATTGCGATCGCATGTAGATATCGCATCAACATTAAGTGCCTTCCTAGCCAATTAATTTTTTATAAGTATCTCTGTGGTGATAAAATATAAAAATATATAAAAAATCTTTTGTGCGGTTGATGGTCTGTTGCATCAAAGCATTTACCCTATCGTACAAATCGTGACAATGTGCACATATTAATGAGCGAGGAGCTGGTTAATAAGAATCTGTGGAATCCATTATTTTGTGTTTGCACATGACTAACGAATGACGAAGTACTCCAGTTAGTTTTTTCCCTTTTTGTTGAACATATCACTCTTCTAAGAAACTGCCATATTACAACTGCAACTTCAATATAAGGATAACGTTTGCCCATTTATTGTAATGACAATTAATTTACATAACGCCGTATGCAATTGCTTAGATCTATATACTTATTCAATATTTATGTACCAAAATATCGGAAATATTATTTTGGAGGTAGACAACAAAAACCATTAAACGCTTCCCATTAACTTATCGGAGAGTTTGTTAACCGTGAATGTTATCGAAATATTGATATAAAAGTGTTATTTCCCGACGCTGGTTTTAAGGTTTAAAACGATTCACTTGTGAAAGGCATTTAACGAGGCTGTTATGTAAATGAGAGATTTTAGTCGACATTTTGATTGCACGATATAAATGTCGAAAACATCTTTTTTGCACACATCGTTTTCTAAACGACTTATGTTGGGGCAACCATACATGAGACTGTATATCTACTCTGCGACAATAAATAGCTTGGTGTTGGATAAGGTACTAGTTTTTAGTTTTTTTTTTTTAAATAAAACATCGATGTCAACGGTTTTCTTCTTACTGATTCGAAACTTTATCGTTAGTTTTGAAACACAACTGTTACTAGTATGTACTAATTATTAGTTAGTAACAATTATACAGGATCTGTGTCGTGTAGACGCTTTTCTATAGTATGGGTTTGCTAACTTTATAATATCAAGTTATATGATTAATACTTTAAACATAGATTGAAATCGTATTGAGGCAACACCGTCAAAACACCTGAGATTGTTCATGGATCATTCCAACATGGAAATAGCGTGCTCCGATTTAATGTCTAGGGTAACTTGTAAGGAATCAGTTAAAACATAGAGGGTAGATCAAAGAAATTGTGTTATAAAGAAATGATTCACATTGGGGTCGCTTCGTAATGTTCGAGACTACTTTATTTTTTGTTTTCTGATAAAAAAGTGTTCGTTAAATACGCTCCAAAATTTTTAATATCTAAAGCTTCCCATCAAACAATCAATCATAAAGTAACAAGATCAAAAATTTGTTGAAAGTCGTAACTTTTATATCATATCACAATTATAACGTCCCAAACCACTGATCGAATGCGTAAATTCTACTCAAATCAATGCAGCTTTCGCTTAAACGTGTTAATAAATCAGCTAAATATCGTACGGTAGAAAATGATGTTACATATGTTTGCAAAGTTTAACTTAAATTGACAAATCGGCTACCAAGGAGTTTGAAACGGGTCTACATATTTATAAGATTAGAAACTACTTAGAGAAAGAGTAGAAAAGAGCATAGTGTATGCAAACCGCAATTGCTATTTTTCATTCTTGAGCCATGCAACTCACTCGTCGACGAACGAATTTATTCGTATTCGAACTAAGCAGTCTACGTTTATCTGTTGAATGGAGCTTAATTAAAATTTTCCAAAAGCAACCTTTCCAGAATAGTGTTACATACACAAGGCGTAGCGCGAACTGCGGCCATCGACTGCTAATTTATTTATTTAACGCGGAACGCTGCACTGACTCACAATGTCGTGGTGCCGAGCATAAAAAGGTGCAAATTCTTGATTACATGCTAATGAACATAGCATACTTTTAACAGCTATTAACATTACTGTAATTAATCTCACTTCCTATCTATGTATATACATATGTTTTACTGCAATGATTTGCCAAATATTTTGTTGCATTCATTTAGTAAATATTAAGTATTTTTAATAGCAATTATAGATGCTTTTCTTTTCTATACTCAAAACTATTTTCTGTGCAATTGTAAATATCATTCTAGCAGAAAAAGTACATCCTCCTCACGAATTTACGCACTTGTTGTAATAAACGATAACGTTTGATCAGCACATAAAATTACTAAACAATTTCAGAAATGTTATTCGTTAAACATTATGCAGAACGGTCATGTTATTTTCAAAACACTTATCTTTCTTTAATGTGTCATTATTTTCATTTAGGCAACAATCCATCTTTTGTGTCACATAAATATTGAGGTTTTTGTACTTATTTGCTAAGGTGGGCCCTACCTGAGAGGAACAACTGTCGGGATAAGTAAAACAGGGCGCTTAATTAGAATGATCGAGGTGAGGCGGCGGGCGGCGCGCGGTCAATGCTCGGCGACCACCATTTGGAAGGTCGCCGCGCGGCCTTCTTTCAACGGACCATCGTCTAATGTACCTACCTGGCCGGACATGTAGGCTGTGTTTCTACTGAACGACATATACATATATAGTTTACAGTTCGAATTGAACAACTAACTGAATTTAACCAAATTGAGTTAAGATTTATTTTATTAATATAACATATATTTATTTTGAATGCCTCATTGGTCGAATGGTTGCAAGCGCGATTGTTGATCGGGAGATCCTGGGTTCAAATCTCAGATCGGGTACTATTGGATTTTTCTAATTTAGAATTTCTAGTAGTGCTTCGGAGGCTCGATTAGTGATGTAACGAATGACCTTTTTTGAACATTCGCGAATGCGAATGCGTATGCTAATATCTGCTAACGACATTCGCCAATGCGAATGTGAATGCTAATATTCAGTTAAGAAATGAATGGATTTTGATTTTATAAACCTACTATTATCCTTATATTTAAAAACATTCGCAGAAATTTTGCGAATGAAAATGCGAATGCGAATATGTAAAAATACGACTATCTACGAATGCGTATGCGAATATTCGTTACATCACTAGTCTGGATCTGTGTCTGGTGTATGGTAATAGGCTCACCATCTATTCCATGGGACGTATGCGTAACTAGTGAAACGTGGGAGTGTACTACACTGCTCGGCCTACCTCTTCGGGGATTACAGGCTTTATGTTACGAGTTATTTTAACGTTAAGTGACTAAAAATATATAAGTGAAACATGGCTTTGTTACCGGCAGTGCGTAATCTACTTAGTCGTTATTATTTATTTGAAAACATTAAAACACTTGATCACACGGACATTATCATACATAATAGCTTAATAAGTCTTTCCTGCGAATACCTTTGTGGGAACGGCGGGGACTGAGTCACATCGCGCAAATCGTACGATCCCTTTCTGTTGAATAATTTGAACGGATGCAGTCATAAAAACTTATTACCTTGACTAAAAGACGCGAGTTGCGATATCGCTTATTTTAGAAATACGATATTGTAAAGATGAGGTCGACGTAAGTATGTATGTATGTTGCGCCGTGTTCAACGCCATCCTTGACAAAGGCGCTTCATAATACCCGATGTTGTTGACTTTGAAAAATTAATTCTGTGAGCAATTAAGATTCATTCAATTTTCAAATATACAAAATTGTTGTATAAAAGTACGCGCGGACTTTCAAAAGAGACGCTAAAAATGTTGTGCCAAACGTGGTAGGTAAAAAATGATCGTATCATATTCTGTCCGAGTCTGCAAGCGAAGCTGTAACGTGTTTCACAGATAGATATACATACATAGTGACCTCGAATTGAAAATCATGCAGCACTCCCGACCGT
>DWEE01003603.1:0-10364 GCA_018245755.1 Parelbella macleannani
CCATTGAGTTCAAATAGCAGTACCTGGGAAGACTCATTCAAATACATAGAAAACCACTTCCATCTGGTGTTCACACAACAAAACAAATAACACATTTTGTCGAATTCCTAGTCCAAATAAGAAAATACGCAATGAAAAAACAGACCAGAAAAGTCTGAAATTAAAATTTCAAAATTAATGGTGTTGTAAGCTCTTTTGAAGACAAATTGGTACCTTTTTAAAATATAAAGTTCATTTTATTTTAAAAGAAGAATAATCCAATGCATCTCATCCGACTAAAGGACTATATGAATGTAGTCGTCACATACGGTTTCATATAATATTATAAACAATTCCTATACGATTGGTGACACTCGTGTTTTACTAAAAGTAATCTAGGTATTCTGTGTCATTTTAGAGTATCATAGGCTTTTTTGTTCTAAATTTTAAAGTAATCAATTCACCAGTTCTGATATGGTTCAGTCTGAAAGAATCGTGTATTATTCTCGAATTAAAAGTAGCTCGAGTCACCCGCCGACCAGTGAATTATCTCTATTCAAAAAATCACGTATATCCATAGCATCCTCCCTACGTGACAGGGCAGACTGACAAACACATATTCGCATTTATAATATTATTGCGGACTTCAAAAAGATTTCAATGCAGTATTGCAATGTGACAAGCATCGAAATCAAGTCGAGTCTTTTGTAGCGACGAAACAAAAAGCTTTTGTAATGCTGGTGATGAAGAGAACCGTATAAATATATTGTTGATAACACAATAACGCAGTCGGTCTGTGTTTACCAAACCAAACGTGCCAAAAATTATTATTGAAACGAAATGACAATATTAAATTTCAAAATTGCCACTACCAGAATGTCAAATTTAATTATAACATTGAGCACGATTTAAGAAACAGTGACGCATCACTCCATTATTAGATAATTCGCAATTATTTATTGAAAGAATTCCTTATTATAAAACTGTATTCATGGGTATATAGCAAAATCCAATCTCGACGCTAATGAAAACGAAATTGCGTAAACAAGACAAGATCGCGATTACAAATTATGTAGGTTTTCGTATCGTCTGTAATTTTATCCTTAATTACCTGCTAATTACAAGTTTTGATGTCTACTGAGGTGTAAAATGAAATAAGACACTTATAATTCGGTGTAGAATTGCCTCGGTAGGTATCAAATGCCGCGGGGAATTAACGTGTGCTAATAAACTTGTAATCGAAATTTTGGTTTGTCTACCTACTTTAACTCCCTAATTAGATATCATCGTTTGTTTATATTAAATTTCCTTTTCGAAATCGCATACCTTTGATATTTAAACGGTCCGATTAGTAGAAATATATATAAAATCTCCAGTGACTAATATACCTTTTTATAATCTAATTAATTTAATAATTTTAAAATCACAGAACGAAATAAACGAAATAATTTCATAAACCTACATTACCAACAACGTGCGTAAATATAGAGATTAAATAGTACATAACGTGTTTGGGTACCCCCACTTCAATGTATTTTAACACAACCATTACGTACTTTGTATAAATTGTCATTTTATCCTCTTAGTTCTCAAGAAAAATATATCGAAAAATAACAAGAGCAAGAGAAATACTGACTAAAGTACAAAGCGGTATCCAAACTCAACGGACGTAATCGAACTGAGGACGTCATTTCGCTAGCTAACAAAAACACTAATGTCTCTTCCAAAACTAAGCAATACGAGTCCGAGTACACCCAGAATCGAGTAAAAAAGGTCGTCGCAATAAAAACAAAGACAGTTCAAACGAGTATTGCCGAACATTGGACGTTGTTCGTACTTCGTTCTGCGCGAGTGCCCAAGCAACCAACACCTGTCCCTCTTAAAATTGACGTTGTTAAGAAAATTATGTTACACATTATTGTATCAACGAATAAGGCCAACGGATATCGTTTACTGTATTCGAATTCCCAAAAAATTCTGGTATTTTGTTAGTTGCGTCATCACCTTTTAAATCGATTGAGGTACCGACCAATATTCACTTTTGTATCGAAATTGTTTAGATACTAACTGATAGGGGATTCCGAGGTCTCCGAAATGGACGTGAGTGTACAAAGAGAGTAATGATAGTTTTAGAAGCATATCAGGTATTTTTGGATAGAAGTATTTGCTACTCCTGGCAATCTGGTATAACGTTATAATATTAATCATAAATATTTAATTGCTCTTGCTGCACATATTCCCAACTGTACACTGAATATCAAATCTCAATATCCGGCCCGGTGGGATGACAATCTGCGAAAGGCTGCATGCAGATGCCGGGTGCGACAAGCCGAAGACAGGGCGTGATGGCGCTCATTGGAGGAGGTCTATGTGCAGCAGTGGCCTAAGATAGGCTGATGATGATGATAATAAGGATGGTGATGATGATAACGATGTACACTGAAAACGCGTTGAAAAACTGAAAAGGATATTTTTCTTATTAAAGTTATATCTGCATACACAAATGCTTCAGGTGTATGGTATAAAAAGATTCTCTTTTAGTGATAATTTAGATATTATAATTGATATTGGAGGCTTATTTTCTGAATCATATAATAATAACAACTTAAGCACTTTAACTTAGCACTTTTCATTGAATAATTAACTTACGTTGACAGCACAGCGGATATAGTTGATTCGGCACTATACACCGTTAAGCAATTTAACAAAAAGGCCATTATCGGCGGAAGCACTCACCAGATATTCATGTCAAATCCACGGGCATGGGTCAATTAAAATTATAATTGAGTATTTGGGGGTCAGAAGGGGAGGCGAAATTGCTGGTTGTATAGTTAAATGAGACTCAACTTTCTGAAATTAAAACTACCCACAGTTGACAAGCAGTTAAGCGAATATGCTGTTCCAGAGTACGGTTCCATAGAACTAAGTTATTGTTTCTGTAAAGAAAAATGTAAAATATTTTCTTTCAAAATAACATTTTTATTACAATATATTATAATTATGAAAATGAATCATCTCGAGGAAATCTGCCCCTCCTTAAAGTTCTCCGTATTGTTCTGTAAAGTGTGTAAAGTCTTACTGACACGTATTTGGCCAGCATGGTAGACTTAGAGCTCTTTCGTTTCAGAAAAGACTCGAGTCAACAGTGAAATGATAAAAATGTTGTTAATGAATATTATGGAACACTTGAATGCACCATACAGCATATACATACATCTTTTTACTCGTAATCACATTCTCACAGACACATAGTGAGCTTAAAAATCACTCTGTAACTTTTCCAATAACTCCTGCTCACTTGAAGGTATTTTTTGTTATAAATGAACGTAATATATTTGTATATACGACTGACAAATCTATGAAGAAAATATACTATCGTGTGTAATAAATATAATATACCTCTCGTGTGTACGTTAAGTAGGTAATTGATGGAGCGAATATAATATTTTCTCTTTTCTTATAACGTACATACATATAGCTATGTAATAAAACCTTTTCAATAAAGAAATATATTAATAAAGAGCGTCTACAGCTCAAAGCAATCGGAAGTCTGATAAGTCCGCAAGCTGTATATCCCAACATTTTCATAGCGTATAATAATATCAGGTTGCCGTTGACGTAAGGGAGAGCTTGTGTACCTTTATTAGGTAACTTTCGTAGTTTGCATTAGAGTTGCTTCAGCTGCGTAATATAAACTGCTCAAATATGCTACGCAATCGCTATATGTTTTTGCTGGCTCTCGCTAGCTATGTTCATTACGTTAAGATGTGTCAGCAGAGCCTACATATACATTTGTATGTATATATCATACATCATAATAATTCTCATCTCTAAGCAGGAACGTACCTTTAATATTATAAGTTTGTGCGTTATAGTTCTGTCTTTGATCGTTTGGTTTAGTGTGATTTATATTTTGCTTATAAAGAATAACACTACGTGTTTAGTTGTAATCTATTGGTTTTATCTTCGGATTAACATTTCCGAATCGGATGTCGAATATCTAGTGCTTTTGGAATTTGTGAAATTTAGTTTTGAACTCGACATGTCCTTTATTTTACGAAAGTATGGATATTTTAATGATAAAATAGCACTCACTGAAAGCTGTCCATAATTATCTCTAAGGTATGTTAAATCTGCGATATTCCGCGTTTCGTCAAGTGTGTTAAAAAAAATTAAAAATAACTTTAAAGAGACCATTTCCAATAGTGAAATCATTGTACTGTTAAGAATGGTATGGATGAAGATGACAATAATATTGAACACGATGATGAATTTCACATAATTATTATTTCCATTTTAATCTGACCACTAAATTTAAAATAATTTGTATTTGCTACATATTCCAACGACAAATCTAGTTCCAAATTTGGAGTGCTTAATACTTATGTTTACTCAGTCGCTGTACTATTTTATGTGTCTACAGAAACAAGCAGTGGAACATCTTGTACATAAATCTGGTTAATATTACAATCTTTCTCCAATTTTAACAATCAAGCTTATTTCAGTTTCTGTCATTGTATTTTATCTTTTCTTAATTTTATTATGTTACAATTGTATATGTCCTGAATTTCTTTGTCTCGTCTATTTCTCGTACCTCTCTCTCTCTCGCAGAGTCTAACGATTTCTTCCAAATGTAGTGAACAGGATTTAAAATGATTTGTTCAGGTGGCCAATGTGAATTGTAGTGACGGGATGGCCGATTTAGGCGTAGGTACTTTCATCAAACCGGAGAGGTTCTAAAAAAGGCTGCGTCAAACGTACTTTTAAAAAACGTGCATGCGTCACGACTATAATAAATGTAGATGCTAAGAAAATTTATCGGACTATAACTAGTGAAAATATATAAATGTATTTGTAGGAAACGTTAAACATGAACTGAAAGCTATCATTTCTTGCTTGTGAATTATAGTCATTAATAGTCCATTCTGTATTTCTGTCCAATACCAGGTACGTTCGAATAGCGACCAAGTATGCAAATTCCATTTGCCAGTAATCCATTCGGCTAGATTGCAACTGATTGATATACGCTAATTAAATAACGCCTGCCCGCGGCTTATATTCGCGTCCTATACGTAATAGGCTTCATAAACGCACTTTATCTTTTTGCATTGGATTTAAGATGGAGTGAAGAGTAATATTCAAATGTGACTATTACTATATTTGAATAATTAAAATTTTCATTATCGCCGTCAACGTTCAGAAGACTACAGTACAAGCAGTTGGGCTCATACACCAGCTTAAGACTAATAATATGTCGACTTTTATAGTCAAAAGTATGTGTTGAAATTATTGTTTTTATTATGTATTACTATAATAGTAATAGAATTTTTCAAGGAAAATCTTTCACTTGTACTGTACTTTCAATTAAAAGAGTATTCCGATTACTTAATATAAAAACGTAATATGGCGCCAAAACAGACATGACTCTGTAATCCAATTTTTCAATACTGAATTTTACATAAGCATTTTAGCTTGTAAATTAATCCACAAATTGTTTTGTTTGTAATATTTAATGTTAGTCCTTTGTGGAGTTCTTAGACGCAAACTTCCTCTTAAATACGTATTAATTTCACTTGGAGAATTAGCAAGCTTTGATTCGTGATACAAATCTGTTCAAAAAAGGTAACATGATATACCTATTATAAAAAATATGGGCAGCAACAGTAAATATAAATAATGAAACGGCAAATGGAATAAAAAATAGTCGAAATACCATTTCACAGTCCACACCGCCGCGGTACAGGAGTCGTGGCGGACAGCGACAGGCTATGCAAATTCCATTTGCCAGTAATCCACTCAGCGAGATTGCCGCTGATTGATACACGCTAATTGGGAATAGGCAGCCCTCGCTCGCGGGCGTCGACGCGGCAAACCGACGCGTCAAAGTGGAGTGTGTAACGCCAGGCTTGCAACGCTAAAGCGTTCCCTTTATTGCGCTCATACAAGACTACTTTTTAGCGTTTTGCGATTATCTCTTATCTTGCTAACAAAATTATCTCAGATATTCACTTGAACGAGGTATTATTTGATTATAGTAATATCTTGGGAGAGCTTCACACATAGTCTTTTAGCCCCATTAGGTAACGCCTCTGCTATAGTGTCAAAAAAGTATATAAGTCCCAAAATACGTATCTACTTATATAGACAATTTCCTATCTTAACATAAAACATACCATGATCAATCGCTAATATTTCAACTTTGTTTGAATTGTACCCACAGTAAGAAGTGGGTCTTAGTATTTATTGGACCACCAGTCCAATAATGGTTTAAAATAACAAATAATGTGTATTTTTCTTGTTACTTCCTACATGAATTGAATAAAAATTTGCTGAGAGATAAGCAGAGGAGTGTAGTACACTCCCTCGTTTTACCAGTTACGTTTTACGTCCCATGGAATAGGTGGTGAGCCTATTGCCATACATCGAGCACAGATCTACACTCCGAACCATTACTGAAAAACTTCCATTAAAAAATGTAGGTTATAAAAATCCAACAGTATAAGTTAATAAAGTTATTATAGTTATAAGAAACAAAGGTTTTTATAAGTACTACGTTGTCAGTAACAGTTAACTGTCTGTCGCTTGCTCTCGCGCAATAAGCCACAAATTTTTGTAATCAATAACATTGTTTACAGAGAGCATTTGTAAGCAAAGTACGATTTTGCTCCTGATCTTTTTAATGTTTTTATTTTTATCGGCATATAAAATACATTATTCATATGATAAGCAGCACAGAAGAAGTCGCAGACATCAGCTAGTGTTTAAATAAAATTATTGAATATATTTATATCAAACGCATTCAGAGACAAGCAATATTCAATCCACTTAACTTTATATCCGTAATATCCATTTGGTAAGTTAATGAAAACACTCTATTCCTGTTCAAACAATCCCTGTTAAGACACTAGAGATAATTGAAAGCGAAGTCATCAAAGTAAAACACACTAAAACCACAGATTAGCATCAACAACACGAACAACCATAAAAGCCTAAGGAAATTTTTAACAAATTGCTTTCAGCACAATAAGGATCTTGTTTCCCCGCCAACGCAACAAACAACAGAATGAGCGAGTAACAAATGAATCCCAAAATTTTATGCTTTTATTTGTTATAGAAAATTTACGCAGAAATGAAATCTTACGAGCAATAAACGCTACGTCACGCAATACAAATTACATTGAATAATGCAATTTTTTTCTTTTGTAATGGGCACAAGATCTCGCCGGATCGTCACACACCTTAACACTAGGCATTTTGCTGTGTGCCTTAAAATTATTCGACAAACCAGCTTTTAACCGAGACTTCGACACGTGGCATAGTGACTTCGGGCAGCATTTTGAACATATACCTATTTACTTCTTATTAAGTGCCAAATACAAAGTTTCATTATTTTTTTTTCGATAATCACGAACTCCCATGCAAACTTTCGTCCCAATTTCAAGCCCTTCAATCCTTTATTTCGCGATAAAAAGTATGTCCTTCCCTGGGAGTCAAACTATCACTTTACCAAATTTCATTTAAATCGGTTCAGAGGCTTAAAGGTGAAGAGACAATAGACAGACACACAGACACACTTTCACATTTATAATATTAGTATGAATTTGTGACTCAGAATGTTCTTGGATCAAACTGTAGGTACTCTAAACTTTGATCAGTCCAGATTCGGCTGAGGTCATTACTCAAAATTAAGTATCCAAAAAATATTACTGCATACAACAAAACTTTATTTCCTATTGAATTAGTATAGCAGGACGTAGTGGGCATATCGTTAACACGCGACCGCATGGCATTCGTGACATCCAATATAAAGACTTGGAAGGTACGTTGTTATTAGTTTTACGATCTTTTTTATAGTCCTAATAGAAATTGACACCACTGTTGTGTTTATTACAGTGGTTTTTATGTTGTCAACTGGAAATTAAAAACGCCACCGACGGACTGACACTGAGATCGTAAATGGTAATAGTAGATAATATGGTAAACGCGACACGCAAATGTCTGTGCCAGTTTTGTCGTACTTAACTGTTGAAGATAATTTTGATATTTGCCATACATAAAACGGTGAAGGGTAACTTAGAAGAGGCCTGCTTTACCTGCTTTAGTATTCGATATAATATGACTAAACGATCAAGAAATTTAGTAATATACGAGTACGTTGATGTTGATGACATTAATATAACAGTGATGAAATTAATATAATACACTATTAATATAGCACAAGTTTTATCGTTGAATAATTTCTAAATTGTTACTTAGAATAAGAACATATTTGTAATGTACGAAGACGACCATATTAATGATACTGAAATAAGAGAATATAAAAGTCAGAAAGCTTTTCCGTTACCGTGGAGAACACATTTGATAAACTATTCAAATTCTTCTAGAATCGTCTTCCCGGCACCAATCCAATTACTGGCTACATATTAGCTACGAGTAAATATCTTGACCTTATATCCAGCAGCCATCGTAAGCAACAGTATATAGTGGACTTAGACAACGCTTATAATTGAACAGTGTTTTAAGCTATTAGACATTGCGGGAAGTCTTTATTATATACAGAACATTTTTTCATAATAGAAACATCTAAAGCTCATTATTGTAATCCTCAAAATATAAGTATAGACACGTGAAAAAAAGCTATTATTAACTAGCATAATATGTTGCTTAATCACAGACCATCATTAATTAGCAACACCTACCCCTACACCTATACTTACTTGTACTTCACTACTGACTGTATTTTTTTTTTAATTATAAATTGAAATATGAAACGTTCTATGAAACGCTGAATCTTATGCCTTGTTTGCTCTCTAAGCGATTGTACAAGTTGGTGCATCCCGGGTAACACGGGGCAATGGGGCCAATGACTCCAGATCCGCGACGAAGCTCCACGTCGCCGTCTTTTGTTTTCGACAATGTCCTGCAGCGTTTCTATCTGAAAAGGAATCTAAGTGTCACTTGCTAGCAAGTTTTACTAACTATTCCATATATCTTGGTATCTTTTGCTAAAATAAATCCACTGTCATTTCTATATAATTGAAAGTGATATTTGTAAGTTTTGGTCCAATTCCAACCATTCAATACCTATTACAATTCAATTCAAATTTCTAATAATACATACAAACGTTGAACTCTGTACCAAATCACAACTTTTATACATTATCTTCTTATTTTATTGTTTTTTATGTATATATATTTGATTTAATTCTTAAGTATATTACTCGTATTCATGTCAAAAAATTGACAAATTTATCATAATGGTGTTATTAGATACATATAAGGGCATTCTTATGGAATCATGACAATTATGTATGTATATTCTGACTTGCTGCACACAAGTTTAAGTAGTGAAATCGTTTGCCATTTATAAACTCAAGTCATTATATAACTCTCTAATATCACTAAATTCAAACTGTATATAATAACGAAACACAACACACATTTATCGAACCTCAAACTTATGTATATAGAAATTGTTAACATCGTTAAATATGGATATCTCAGGCATTGTGCGCAAAGAATCGAACCTGAACAATCTACATAAAGTTCAGTATCCATATCGTTTACCATAACGGAAACTCCATAAAGAATGTCCAAATGAAAAACAAAAAAGCCCTATTCACGTTCATTCACATGCAGTTAAAACGAATTGCACACAGAAAAACGTTTTCTTCGACCAAACGACCTTTTTGTGTCTATTAGGAACATCAATATCGATTAGCAGTTAATCTCAATTTGTGTCTGAAGACACAACTGAACTGTTTGGATTGGCGAAATAAACGTCTAAGCAAAGATCATCAGTCTTAACGGATAAAAATAAAACGGCTATTGTTTTGGCGAGGACGTCTTTTAATATGTGGCGTTTGATTTGATGTTAAACAACATTTAAATTAATTTAACGTCTAACTCATGTCTAATGTCGTGTATTAATTTTGAACACCTGTCACGGTTACTGCATTCGTTCAAAAGTCGCAACTATAACGAAGTCTTAAAACCTTGCTGCCATATCACCGATCCTATCATACAGTTTATTTATTGCTTTTATACGTAATACTACTGTTTTTGCTTTCTTCGCAGAAATGTTTCACTTTTCTCACACGATGTTACGAATGATTTATTTTTCAATTAGGAAAACGTTTTTCTCGTACATCCTCAGATATAGTGCCTAAGTTTCGTTCAACGCAACGCTTTCGCGGTCCAAATCACACACAATTTACTCGACGAAGTTACGCCACGTGTACATAGGTTACATGCCGGTCTCGGGTTTAATTGAACAGGGTGGAAAATTATACAAACTTTAACGCGAACATTAATGATATCGGACATTTTGTAACATCCCGCTCTCCGCAGAGTCAATATTAATAGAGGATCCATCAATTATCGAT
>DWEE01003604.1:0-10364 GCA_018245755.1 Parelbella macleannani
CTTGGAAGTAAGGTGTAAATATTGTAGACCCACGGTTCTTTGAAAGGTAAAAGCATACTATTAACTGAGATACACACTAGTAGATAAAGTTCCTTACCCACTTTTATAGGTTAACTTTCATATTTTATACACTTTTGGATTCGTTCCTACGATATAGACACAAGTAGTTTTAAGCAAAAATAGCAAACAAGTTCCAAAATAACGATTCATTTCGGACATTGGTATGCAAATCTTGTACATTTTACAAATTAGGAATACGGTCTTTCTCACCTTTGCCCTTAAGAATGGCGCTTTTAGTGAACATTTTTATGTAATAGAGATTTCCAGCCAAACTCTATTATTAATAGGATCAATTTGTGACCTTTTCAACACTCGTTTACGTAGTATCACAATGCAGCACGTCATAAGACATATGTTAACCAAAATTTAAAAAATTACACGTGAAACGTTGTGTCTAGGATAACTTTTTGTTGTTACACAAAAATTTACACAAATTGAATCCGGCTTATACCTACATATAATACTACTTACATGACTGTAATATGCAAATATGACAATGAAGTCATATTACTCAAATTTTACATTTTTCGAATTTGCTACTTCGAATTGGAATATGGATTGAAATTGCGTATAAAAAATGATACGAAGGAAGAGGAATGTAGAACACTCCCACGTTTCACCGATTGCGTTCAAATGTCACCATGTTTGAATAAGATGTTAAATAAAATAAGATTTTTTGGAAAAAAACAGGTTAAAAAAAAACTTTTGATAAATTGTGTCATTTAAAAATTGCGCCATAAAATTATATTCATAATAACAATATCAACATGCGAAAAAGAAGTTTATTGTAATAAGTTCCTCGTATAGCTCAGGAGTATAAAAACGTAGGTTTACACTACAATGGTTATTCCGCGGGGTCCTTCGGCGTCCCTCAAACAATTTTTCGGAGTTATTTATGACGATTTTGACAGTAAGCGAAAGCCGAAATTGAACCAATTTGCATACAAGGGATGCTGAGAAAAAACAAAAAGACGGGAAAGTGGATAACAATCTCTGTTTGGATTTACGACAGACAATTCTATTCAAAGCCTTTTTCAACCGTTGATGCATTCTTGTTTATGATTCTGACTCATTTTAAAATGATCTCCGTCATTTTTACAACACTGCATATAACGTGGCGGTATAGATAGAAGCTTAGTGTTCTATTTTTTGTTTAGAACATTATTTTACGAACCTGATAGGAGTTATTAGACCAGTGCGAGAGAAATTCATACTCATCACACAATATTATTCTGTAATAACATCGTGGTAAGATTCTAAATGAATATTGACATCCTATAAATTACGCTTAAAATTGTTTTATGTTAGTACCTACACGTTATGATCACAAATTAAGTATATATAGGGATTGCCTGATTGTATTATATCTACCATCACATTTACGCCTCAGCCTACTCGAGGAAGGCTTAGTAAACAAAATAAGCCTCCAAAGTATATCTGTTTCACTTTTGTTTTTGGGGAACGAACTAGTTCTCGAAGAATCGGACGTCTGTTGTCCTTGTACACTTTCCCTGGTACGTGCGTATTGGTCATAAAAAAACTTTGGACTTCCGATATTAATATTTATTGTTCCTTATGTACACAAAACACTTTCCCTTCGCTAGTTATAAATAGTTTTATGTTGGCCACCCGTTATATGGCATAACAAGGTAGTTTTATGACGGTGACTGACTCAATACGGCACCATTCTAAAATATTTATGGTGCTTTCGATATAAACAATACATCTAAAATTAAATTTTTAATATTGTTTTGAGTCATGCTAAGCTAACTTCACGTGTTAAATGTAAAATATGGGTGATATAGAAACGTGAGGAAAAACGATACCAATTATGAACATGATAGGAATTTCAAGCGCGTTTTGTTTATAATTTTCAAACAAAATGCTGTACTGTTAATATAAAAGTGGGTTCCGAAGGCAAAAAGCTTACAAAAGATCACATTTTCCGAACCTCTAATGGGAGGACATTATCCGAAAATCGTTTTTGTGCGAATAAAATTTACTGGGAAAATTTTTGGTAAAGCGTAGCAGGACTTATCTTTATGTACACTTTTACGTATTTCGCAGCAAAATGTTATCGGCCAACAGTTAAACGGGGCCTTTAATGTGATGGTCTTTTTCTCCTTTATTACTCCCAGGCACATGAAATAATTTCGATGAATTATGGAACCTTAGAGATCTCTCGTGTCGCATAAAAGAAATATATAAACAATAAAAACTTTGATAACATGACGAAAAATTGAGTAACATCACTAAATTTATTGCCTCGTAACTTAGAAAAAGTTTTTAGTGTTGTGACATCTTTGTTCTTGCGTCGTGTCACTTCTGAAATAAGTAAGAAACTGCTTTAATGTTACTTAGAATTTAATGACTGCGTAAAGTAAGTTGTACTGATGAGCGAGGAAGTTTTTTATTGTAGGATCGCACATACGTTGATATAAAGACTATCAGATACGAGCCTACTTTATCTAAGCAAATTGCGCTACGTTTCTCAAAAAAAAAAATCGCTAAAGCAATTTGTTTAAATTACTCTCCTATGCTAATCTGCCTCGTGTTGCGAATATATTCTTTACGAAAAAAGAGCGCTGTCGGCGCGAGATCTTCGGATCGCCCTGTTCCCCTTAAATGATGCATGTTGTGGAAGCCGGATCTTATAAAGAAAAACACGAGATACTCCAAGCTATTACACGGTTTGCGTCGTAAATAATCGTCTTAGTGCGGTAAATAAATAAGTGTATAGTGTCTGTTCGTGCGAGCTTTGCTATCTGATCAGTGTCCGAGACGCAACGAAAACTGGGAAAGCGGTGTTTTAGCCGAGATAGGGAGAAACGTAGGAGAGGCCCGAGCTTGCCGTGTGTTAATAGATAATGAGTGAGTTTATACATTATAGTGCACATGAAAGAAAACTCTGTATTTTGCGACACTATCCCGCTATCTCGCGTACGAGCTATGCTGAATCTGGAAAGGCAAGCGTACGAATCGTTTTTGCATCCGCAATTTATGTTAGTGTCTAAGTTTTAAGCGGGAGATTTATTTCTCTATATCGTCAAAGATAGCGCGCAACTTGTTAAAGGTCAAACGCGAGTTTAGCCGATTATAAAGTACTTCGAGATTGACTTTTGAACGTTTACGCCTAAACAGAAACTTGATTTCTCGATACTTCGAGTGTTGTGGAAAACTCTCCGGGGCAAAACATTTCAACTGAAACTTACTAAGACAGGAACTGAGCAACTTTTGAAGTCTTATCCCGATGTTTGGATACGCTCCAAATATAATGTTTTTAAACAGAAATATACAAAACAAAGCTTAAAAAGGAAGATGAGTATTTATTGTCTTTGATATATTTTTCTGTTCATACTTATCAGCTATGACTTACTGTTTCAATATGTATATGTATATGTAAAAGATAATGGAACCTAAATGAAGTTTAAAATCAACGTGTTTTTACAATTTAATATTTTACTTATTATTTATACCCTAAACACAATATGTCTAGAACAATGCTTTATAAATTCTAATCGTATTGGTCTTATTAATCATTGACAGCTATAGGCTATGATAACCAAAAAACACCGTATTTACCCCCAGTTTCTTACAATACGAAAAGTAATGAAATACCTACATCTTAGTATAAACTACATACCTACAATCTACGCGATTGCACCAAAACAAACGTGTTAGAAACAAAACTAATAACGCCAGACTAAGCTTCAGCCTACTTCAGTGCTGACACAAAACATTTTGATCATAAACAAACAGAACTTCGAAAAATAATCAATCAACGTCTACCGAGTGTCATGAAGCGTTTTCAATCTCAAAGTGTTGGTTCGAGCCGGTGTTTTGAGCCATCGGACGTGATTATACATCTTGTTCTTGTAACGTTGGATGGACACCCACGTGATGTGCATTAGTGTTTTCTATCTAGTTTACGATACGATAGCCCAACCTTCGGCGCGAACTGAAAAGCTAATTATAAACATCATTTACCATATTCCATCATGTCAAAGTTAAGTTATTACATTTTTATGTTGGTATTGTTATTTTACTTAAGCGGTAATGTTAGTGTCGATATATGTTAGAAAAATTACTTATTATTCATCTAGTAAATAAACCAAGAAATGTTAGTAGAGCAGCGCTTACCAATGATATACTTACAAAATATAATTGCGGCCGTACTACGCACCCGTTAATTGCTACGAGATTAATCATTGATCCCTATCAATACAAAATTTCGAAAGATATATTTTAAAGTGGGAATTATTCATGAAATGTTTAATTACGATAAAAGATAGCGACGAAATGAACTTAGATAACATATCAGACAAGCGAACTCCAATCAAGAACCATCGTCGTCAAGAGCGGCGTCTAGACTAAGTTTTAATTAATGGATGTGATTAAGGTCTGATTCACCATATTATTACATAGTATCCACACATTCTATTTACTCTGTAGCGTTCAACGGTTGTGAAGCATTGATCGAGATAACCAAAAGATTGATTAAAACTTTGCTTCTGTTTGATAAGTAGCTATAGGTACATTGCGCAATTCAATATCATTCATTAGTGCGCACTGTTTGTACTTCCAATGATAACTAGCGATGAATACATAAAATACATGCAATAGTAATAACTATCGCAATATGAAAGTTGGAGATCATTTAATGAATATGTGCGTTGGTGGACAGGTCAATCAAATCATAACTACGATTGGCCCATCAATACTAGTTACATGGGAACGCGCGGAATAACAATTAACTTTGTCAGAAATTAACAACAATCAAATTGATTAGGATTCGTGCGGCGAGAGTTCTGAACCGCTTAGAGTCTGAATTAATCGATTAATCCAAGCATCATCAAGGTTATATCTACACCGCTACCGACAACACGCTAATCTCGAACCGTGTGGTAACGAAAACACGTACAAATGCTATCGCAGTGCGTAAAGACTAGCATTAGCCTAGCATTGTTTTGGTCATCGTTTAATTTATAATTATAAAAATAGTCCACTTTCGTCTAATAATTTTAAAGTAACTATTATGTAGGTTATCAAATGCAACTGGTATGAATCTAATTTCCAAGCGAAGCAAATATACTTCAAATCTTATGTCTAACTTACACAAAAGGAAAAAGAATCTTTTTCTAGAACATTTCGTTTCGTTTTTCGTACATTTTGTTGAATGTTAAATTTTCGTCTATTTCCCAAACACCCTCGGAACCAGTTCGCGCTGAGTATGATCTCATCTAATCTCGTATCTGGCTATTGAGAGAGCGCCAATGCATCACCTAGCTTCCGTTACACCGATCTTGATTATTTCTTAACCTATCGCCCACCTTAGTTAACCTGCCAGCATTTATTGACCTCCCCATTTGTACCTCATAAAATTCTTAGGGGCTCAAACAGAAATTTTTCTTAGAGTTAATTTAATATAACTTTCCCCAATAGGTATAAAACGGTCCCACCATGGAATAAAAATTAACCAACAGACATACATTGGTAACAGATTCAGACTCTGAGCCACTACCGGCAATAGAATGAAATAAAAATAATGAATCATGTATAATATATACAAATTTTAAAATTCTCATCCAAACCTAATAATTTAGCGCTCATTGAGAGAGCCCTTGGTCTAAAAATTTACGGATCCAGGTTGGTAAAATGTCTATTTAGTGAGAAATGTCTACTTAAGATCTATCAGCTGATTCTTTTTAACATGAAACGCAAATTAAAAACACCGAATATTATGTTAAAACTGATCTTTCAGTCTTTTTAAAAGTGATAACATTATTAAAAACAGAAAACGTTATTTCAGAGAGAAACGTTACTTAAACCAACGGTCATTATATACAGTCAACACACCACACCATTTTCAGTATAGAACAAAAATGCTTAAGCTGTATACGAACATAACAGTCAAATAACATAAATAGCAGTCTTACGGGGTCTAATTAAACTGGTAATTGTGTTTGAGTACGTACTTCCGATGGGCCACAACGCCCACACGTTGACTACTGAATCGACTCTCAATTTTTATGTATTCACATACGAGTAGGTACGTACGTGTTTTCTTAAGATTCCCATATGGAATGTTAAGTGGTTCTGAATAGAAAATATAAACAATTACAATCATTTTATAATACTAATATGTTTACTTAGGAATTGTATTTATCTTGTGGCATGAGAGGATGAATAACGTTCGAAAATATTAAGTAATGTTCTCATATAAAAAGTGATTCAATTTATGTTCGTCTTCCAGTCTCTAGATTACGATAGATTTTTATTGTTTGCCTAAAACTTGTAGCGCTGATAGTTAGTGCGCCGCATTTTTAATGTCTATAATAATTATTATGGAGCCACTTCAGGTGTGCAAGTTTTTGCATCCACCGAAAAGTCTAAAAATACTAAAAAAGTACAAGCGAGTGAAACCGCTGGCAGAAGCTAGCATAGCTATATAGATAAGGTTTTATGTTTCCGTTACAAGCGTGCAAGTTCCACGATCACAGTTGCCAGAGTTGCTAGTAGCTATTGGCAACTCGACCGATATTAAAACACACCATTTGGCAACAATCGCTTCAGAAATGTAGGGTGAAGTGTATATAACTTAATATAAAGTTTTTCTCTCTGTCAACACCATTGAACTGAAGGATGCGGTCGTCGAATTGGCATGAAAAGAAAGGGACTTTTTTCGTACCTAATTCTTTCTTCTTTATTCTTTCTACATGATGGCTTATACTTTGAGACATGTTACATAAGCAAAAGCTTTATGGTCTACTATTATTATTAGGTATATCATCACGCTGAATCCCTTACGGGTTGGATAGAGCGCATGTGTTAAATGTTTCGATCCTTACAGAAGTAAGGTGCTTTATCCGCATTCATTACTCTTTGTTATACATACATTAATTTCGGACATTTCTAACTAATGCTCTGATCTACTATTGAATATAAAAAAAATTACCGATATACAATTATTCAGATAGATTTTAATCACATATATATATGTGTAATTGATAATATTTCCAAATACCGAACTGTAATAACTTTGCACTTTCGTGGCGAAGATATTTACGGGCAGGCTTATGACGGTGACTCTTCCAATACATGTGAATTAGGAGCAGTCATCGTGGTCTACCCTTTTTATCCTTCCTCTGTTAAACGCGGGTCTCCTCTCAGAATGAGAAGGGTTACAACCTTCGTTTACCACTTTAGCCAAGTGCCAGTTCGCAAGACTTCCCACGCCTAAGAAAATATTATGAAAACCTATGAGCCGTACACGTTAAACAAAGGATTAAACTTTAACAAAGCAAATAACTCCTTAAAGTTGTAAATGCTGTAGGATTTGAACCTGAGACCGTCAGGGATTAATGTCAATTAGCCAAGTTAGTACAAGTTGCATAAGATTAATGACTAATATAAAATTGATGATAAGACTGCAGGAATTGTTAACAGACTCAAGTAATGTTTTCCATCTGAATATCAATTGCTGTTTGTTCGTTCCAGTCGTTGGTGTTACGACTGCATCCGAAATCATTTTGTAAAAAAATTTGGTCTTATATGGAATTGTACAAATGGTAGATACATTTAAATTATCACCAGAATGAAGGAAATATTGGTTGTTATATCTATATACTTGGCCAACTAAACAGTGTAGGTACGTACGAATCGAGGCCGGTAAATAGATTGCAATCTGGACGACTTTCGAGATTGCCCGGGTGTCACTAATTGCACTTGCTTTCCACCCCTAGAACACAGAAACAAGAAGGGGTGCTAATAGCCCTACTGATTCATACAAATTGGACTTCCCGATGGTACTGCAGTGTTCATATTTCAAGTTGAGTTCAGACTGAACAATTTTAAAGTTTAATAGTTAAGAATGATACTGATCATGGGTCTATGAGATAATCTAAAATATAAAAGTTAGAAAAACTCACTCGCAATTTTTAGTGAGAGATAAATAACTGTTGAAACGTGAGTGGGAATGTACTACACTCCTCTGCCTACACTTGCGAGGATTATAGGCGTGATGTTACGTTAATAAAATCATTCTCATAGATATTTCTACTATTCCAAGGACTTAGGTTTCATTTTTGTTTCGTAAAGTTGAATGTGTAGTTTTTTCATGCAAACGGAATTTATTTGCACACATATCGTTGGTATGGGTTTTATTAATAAAAAACGTATTTGCTAACGTTGGATATACTGAGGAATTTATTTACATACATATGTGTATAGAAACGTGGGTATAAAAATAAAGAAAAAACCTCAGCACCGATTCCGTCCTTGAAACGAGATACGAGCCACCGATACGATCCAAGGCAGCGCGTAGTGCAAAGCTTTGTGTGTTATCAGTTTACTTACTGCCTTATTCACTATCAGACATTCGATCAAACGAAATGCAATTTAAACGAACCATTCTACGAGACGAGTTATGCGTTTTTGATGTATTTCACTTCGTTTTCATTTCAAACTATTTTTGTAGCTTTAAATAGAAATGTTTTTCAACGTCAAGTAAAAATGTTGCGAAGCACTTTTGTTTCTTTAAAAAAAGGCTAAATGATTACATGAACATGAATAATATGTTTGCAAATAATGTTATTACTCACTTTGTTTGTGCGGATTCACGAATACAAAATTGAAAAAAGTATTATAGTTATATAGGTATACATCGACTTTAGCTCTATTCTGCACGAATATACCGCAGCAAAATATTTCGTATTTTAAAACCACGGTTACGTCATTGAGCTAAGCAATGGAAAATAATTCTTAATATTTCTTGCAAAAAAGTGGATAAGGCGTACAAAATTCTCTAAATAGTTTTTAATTATTTCAATTAACCTGTAATAAAAAAATTTTCATTCTTCGTGCACGTCGTTCTATTTAAGTAATAATTAAAAGTTGGTCCTAAAGTTATTTTTTGTAACACACTCTATCTGCTTTTATCAATCAACTCCTAGCTGTGTAAAATAAAAGGAATACATAGCTAGAATATATTACTTGTGAAAACCCGGTGCCTTTTTTATATATTATGACATGAAATTATATTTTAATGAAAAAAAATGAAATAGAAACACCTCTTCAAAGGGGAAACATCCATTCATACCAAGCTTTACCGTCTACACCCCGTGCTAGCTTTGCCTATCTTTAATAAATATACCGATACCCACTCGAAGGCTTTCGCATCGCTGAACATATTTACGTTTTTTTTCTCATTCATCGCTCACATGTCTGGTTGGATGAGCCTACACTGACATTTTGTGACATTAAGCTCCATTGGCTCTGAATGTCCCACAGCTAACCTCTTTTTAAACAGATAAGCAAATGAATTGGAAGCCTTTTGTGAACTGCTCTCCCATATTTAAATTTCTTAGTACGTGATGACACGTATTGAATGTTGTTGGATATATTTTCACTTGTGCTATATCTCATTTGATACTGCGGCCTCTTCGTGTTATATATTAGCATAATTTTATAGAGCCTTTTCATTCTGCTAATGTAGCGCTTTTAAATATTTATTATTTCTGAACGAGGAACATATTCTTGGACTGGTAATTATGTAGCTCGTAAAGATATCTTCTTAAATTTTGAAAATTTTAGTTTAGTACAGTTAAGCTAGTAAAGTTCTGATCGTTTACAAAGGACCAATGATCTATATATCTATTTGTCAACCGTAGAAATCGTATATTGAACTCATCATAATTTAAGTTTTAAGAACATGAACACGAAATTAAGGACATTAGGTCCGACAACCTATAAATGACTCGTTCAGTAAATAGCCCACCATTTTAAACATTTAGACAGGGATCAAGGATCTTTTGATCGTGAAATATTTTTATGAATAATTTAGATGATATGAGGTCGACTGTTCTAGTATAATACTACATATTATTTAAAGAGTTTTGCAAAATCTTCGATGTACTTACGTTTGCTTTGTTATCATGTGTGGTCTTGACGACAACGATAGGTATGCTTTCTTGAAAAGTTATCTTCATATAACTATATCAGCTTTCTAATTAATATGACATAGGCTTTCTTCAGGCCTTCTTTGGAATCAGATAGCCGTGCGTGGAGATGTATCAAGATATTTATCACTAGCTGATACCCGGACTTCGACTGCCTCGTTTATGATATTAACTAGGTATATATTTTTCATACAGGGAAGAAAAAATATTGGAGGCAACAATATACTTTGCTAATGTTCATTAACAATTATAGTTTCGGAAAACTTTAATAACTTTACCTTAAATGAATATTACGGTAATTTTTTTTTAATGAAGACCAGCTGTGTAAGAAGTTATACTAAAGAATAT
>DWEE01003605.1:0-10363 GCA_018245755.1 Parelbella macleannani
ATATCGCAAACCAGTCAAGTAAATCTCTCCATGACTTAAAAACATGCTTATAAAGGAAACGTTTACTTACAAAGAATATAATATGGACAGTACCTACAAAGAAATAGGTATATGGTAAAATATCGAGCAAAATAAATTATAAACATACACTTTTATAAACAAATGCAAATATAAAACGAGGAATGAAGGTAAAACATTGAAATTGTTTTTTTATTTCCCCGCTATGAACCAGTACCTATTTAAAAAAAGTTGTACGTACCTATGTTATGTGATTGCATGTGTACGCGTGTGCGTGCAAGTGTGCGTGCGCATGCATTGTGCAATGTTGACATTTTTTAAAATAACTCAATAATTATCCATCTGGTACGCAAAGCAAGAACATGGCGGGAAGTTCCAGGACTGCGCTGTAGGATCAACCTCTTATTTTATTAGCAATCATTAGTGGTTAATTCGATCTTCAGCAAAAATTGTAACGCTGGTACGGTCTCTAGTTACTCTAAATACGTAATAATCATTCAGTATTTAAGTTAAATTTATAATTTGTTTTTTTTTTTTTTAATTTGATATGTATTAATTTATCATCAGGTATATAGGTATACCAACAAAAATCTCTTAGTTTCCAGAATAAGTCCCCGCAATAGACGGCGTGAATAAAAAGAGTTGATTTTCGATTTGGATAGCAGTCGCTGCCGGGGTGGCAATTCTGAAGATCGTCGCGATCGAGGTGGCGATAGCCGATCGCCGGGGAAATCACTAGCGACGGCCGAATGCAAATTTAACGCGAGTTGAGTTGATTTAAAGTAGCTCCTAGATGTGGCTTTAGCATCTTATAGGCACACATTAGAATATTTCTATTTAAATTTAAAACAAGAATCACGTAACATCATGCTATTTTATTCTCCAAAAGTTTATCAAAGCAGTGTAGGATACTCCCAGGATTCACTAGTTACGTTACAGGTCCCACGATACTCGTAGAATAGTGGGTGGTAGCTTATTGCCATACACCGGGCACAAATCCAAACGTCCAAAACAACTTGATTAGCAGTCGCGCTTGCCACCACTCGACTAGCGCGGCGATGCAATCTTCGAGAGTCACGTCTGGTTTTTGTCTCATATTCTTTACAAGTGAAATGGGAAATCTAGTAAAGCGCATTTGGACCAACCTGCTATACTGATTCACTTTTTAATAAGATTCAAAAAAGATAAGCTTTCAATGCAAACAATTGAAAAATCTTTAATTATGTCATAATTGCCCTGTGAGTGCTTCAAGTGCTTTTGATTATAACTTAAAAAATCATCAATGTACTTTCCAGTCAATTCATGTTGAACTCTTGGTTCTCGTTTGAATGTAGAACGTCGCAATAAGCGTCAAATTAGATCCCATGAAAGGAAATTGTCACGCATCTAACGCCAAGACGTCTGGTGTAATGAAGTGAACGGTGAAAACATTCGCCGCGCTGCTGGCTCCAGAACATTCTATACATTACTCGATGTTTCATATGTAAATTGGTAATATATTGCAGCTAATTGTTACTATTTTCTCTTTCACGTTTTATTACTACTATCTGCCTTATTAGTCGAGTGGTTCCAAACGCGACCGTCGAATGAGCAGTCCTGGGTTCGAATCCCATGACGGTTACTGTTGGATTTTTGTAAGTTCAGATTTCTTTCAAGTTAAAATTTTTAGTAGTGGCTCGGGGCCTGTATTTGTTATGTATGACACAGCCGTACTATTCTATGATGAGACGTAAAGAAATTCCAAGTTAAAAAACCCTACTGTACCCGACCCGGGCGGGGTCCAAATCAGGATCTCTTGGTCAGTATTCTCGCTTGCAACCACCGACAGGGCAGTTAAAATGACTTAAAAGCTCTATTGATATAGTACATTAGTTCTGTTCATATTTTATGGATGTATGTAGCTTTAACTGATAGACAATGTCACCGATGAACTATGGCCGCACTAGTTTTGCTTGTGTTACTATTTTATATTTCTCTCGGTAGGTTTCATATTTACTTCTCTACGCTATACCCGGATTTTAAAACAGTTTCATTTGAGAGAAATCATTACACGAGGGAATAATGAGTAATCAAATTTAATTTTTTATGGCGTAGTTAATGAGTCTATAACCCAATTATACATTTAAAGAGATGTATTGAGCAAAATGAGAATACACTTACTATCGAACTTTAAATCAAAAAGAAACAACTATATTCAAATTTGGAATCGTTAAAATTAAGCTAACGCGCTAAAGAACGACTCGAACATCGACTTGAGTTGGGGCTGGGTTAACTTGGAGAAATATTAATTCATATGGTAATTACGGGGCCCGTAATAAACTTGCACCTTTAATTAAGTAATTAAGATAGCGCCGCCGAACATAAAGAGCGTTTAGTGATCTACGCCGGAAGCCGTTCGGAAGCTATCCGAAACCTAACCAAAATATGCAAATAGCCCTTGCATTGGAAATGTTGCCCCTACCCGTGATACCTCGGCGGGTGTGACAGACACGATTAATTGTGTCCAAATATATTCATGTATAAGACAAAAAAATATATAGTATTTATCTTGACTAAGTATACACTGGTGTATATTAGTTTTCTAGGCATGCGTGGTCATATCATAGGACGCATCTGTGCATTCCATCCCGGGGGCTCGCGGCCAAAGTTTAGCTTATTATAAATATATAGATTATAAATTCATCATCCACCCTTTTGATCGTGCAACTTTTGGGCACGTTTTCTTGTCAGAATACAATGGTTATAGAGTGCCACGCTGGCCAAGTGCAGTACATCTACATAGACATAAAGCGGCCGTAGACTACATCAATTCTAATTAAGCCGCGATCTCGCGCCCGTCACGAGTTTTATCGCCGAACGTGTTACAATACGTTTGCGTTATTGTTTGCGTTAATATTTTAAACAATAATTTGCAAATTGCGAATAAAATAAAGATGAAAATTGTTTACCGAAGCACATATATTAGTCACATAAATAAAGAATGAAGTTGCATTTTTAGTTGGATGATTTGTGCAGTTTTTTTAATACACAACCATTATTTTTACACATATTTACTTTACCAAGGCCGCTTTGTGTCTGCTACTTTTCACGTTCGACTGCTAGTTGTCTACAGTACACACAACTAGCCTAGATAGGCATTAAGGAGTATCCTTACTCTGACCATTGTAATAGCATCATCAAATTGGTTACTTATAATATCTTTTACAGTTGTAAAGGACTCGTAGCCAAGAACGTCTAATTATTGACCGCGAGCCAAAAAAACAAATGTAGGGGTCCATATCAACCCCATAATTGATTAGAGTCATTGTTTAGTTGTCAATTAAAGCGGAAAGGTGTCCCGCGACATGTGTTCGGTGTCCTTTGTGACGCCGCAGTACGTGCCACATCTGTTCCTGTAATATATCCCTTGTTTTACGCAAATAATTTAATACACAGTTTTCGTCGACGAGCCAATAATTTAAAACATGGGCGAAGGTGAAATGTGATTATTTTTTTATTTATAACATAAACAAACTAGATAATCACATTTCACGTGCATTCTTCTTTCAAAGTTGTCTAAAATACGTCAAAAAATGAAGATACTCAGAGTATGAAGGTGTTCAAGGGCTACCAAAATAAGTTAAAGGGCCCATTTCTTATTAAGTATCATAACACCTTCATCAATTCATGTTTTCTATTGCAATTCGGACGCATTATAGGTACTAATTGCGTTTGTGGGCTTATAGCACTGTGTCAGAGTTTATTGTATAAAAACATATAAGGAGTCAACAACGATATTTAAAAAACAAGAAGAAATAAATTTAGAATTCAATAAAAAAATTTAATAAAATCTCGAACTAAAACAAAATGTTTCAATTTCAGAATTAGGTAGGTACCTACCTACTTATGTAATATCTGATTCATCACACCTACACGTCATCTTCCAAATCTGAATATGACAATGTATTCCAAATTCAAATCTATAACAAAACAATATGGGGATTCGGGTTTAAACTTTTGAACCTTTAATACCTCCGGCTGCAACCGGAAATATTTCACTTTTCAGTCTAATCACCGGTAGCTTAAATATAACATTTGATTAGCATATTGTTTGAAATACAACAACAGCAAGAATGGCGCCAGAGTTCTCAACATAGTAGACGCGGTTGCAGCAACACCGGTGCCAGCGCCGCATACAAAGATGCGCCGATACGTCGCAAGTGTTTGATTCCGTTTTGCTCAATTAATGTCTTACCATGAAACGCTGTAAAACGACTCGAGGCGTCCGCTCCGCCTCCTACACTCGCGCACATAAGTATTTGCAACATTTAAAAGAATTACAAACGTTTATGACATAACATCACAAATTTTTCGAAACGGATAGGCAGAGGGGTCAAGCACATTCTCACGATTCATCAGTTAAGTTATACGTCCCACAATGGAATAAGAGGTGAACGTATTGCCAAAAATACTTATGGGCTGCGTAATTACAACAGTAGGTACTTGATGAGTTTTTAGAACTGAACACGGTTTCTTTTTCAAAATCATGTTAGTGTTATATTACAAACAGACTTTTCTTTTATAAACATCAAGCTCTATTAAAGAAGAAATGTAAAATGTTTTAGGTGTATAAATAAATTGAATCAAAAGTAAAGTACCTAACCAACAAACAAGGAACAAAGATATGAACAATGTAGTTAACTTCCTTCATCTCTGTAGCTGATTGTACTACCATGAAGTCTCTTTGTAGTGACTGAAACCCTACAGATAGTAAAACCGGCGACTGAAGTCCGTTTACGAGCCGCTACCGGCAAATACCGATTCTCTGTATCGCCGGAACGTTCCATGGGCGGGGCTACGTGGAACCGTTAAACCAATTTAAATTTGGAATTGGCGCCATTTTATGTTTTTGTGGAAGACAATTATAATCCGTTTTTATTTCTATGATTTATTTTATCGTTTCAATACAGTTATTGAGTAACTGACCAAATTGTTATAATTGTATTTAAATTACTATTCTATTACTATACGCCTGTAATCCCCGAAGGAGTGGGCAGAGGAGTGTAGTACACACCAACGTTTCACCAGTTACATAACAGTTATACTAACCATTAGATATTTGCTAAAAGTATTAAAGTGCTTCCTTTGTTTTACATTTTTATCTGTCATTTTTAATCTGCATCGTAACTTACTTACCACTGACGTTTCCGTTTTCTGACACACAATATTGACACCACTATCGACATGGTCTCTCCGCTGCTTCTTTATGTAAAAATAAGGTAATATTTTACAATTTAATAGATAAATGTAAGAAGCATAAATTATGCTATTTCGATAAGCAATTAATTTTATTCAATACCAAGTGAATTGATCAATTATTTTATAGTAAACTTTTGTGTCTTTTATTTAATTGACCCTTATCGGCCAACCGGACCTTTTAACGTCACGCGACATTCTTAAAATGATATTTTATTGAGAAGTTAGGAGCGACATTAGTGCAATTACACAATTAATTTATTGCAGTGGTAACACAGTTCTTACTTTTTTTATTACGTGCCGGTATTATGACGGCGTCATGGCCGATGGAGGTGATATGATCTTCTATAACATGTGTAAAAACACCTGGTTTGACTGTTGCCCGAAGCTTTAGTATTCTGTGATAAAAAACAATTGACTGAAGATTATTGCTTAATAAAATACGAGTACGTCCATGTATATGAAGTAATGTATCAGATACTTAAATAGATAGTTTTTAATTTGTTTATATATAAAAGTCTTGGGTAGGCTTCTTATATACAGGTTTTCGTGTAGTTGCAGCGCAGGCTCAGACACGTGTAAGAATACACAGTACACGAACAGTATGTAGGTAGAAAGTGTAGTGAAGTGGTGGAGAATATTCGTACACGCCTGGACGATTCGCTGTAATACTGAAGAATATATTTTAAAAATATATTTATATTTTTATTAATTCTTGTTACAAAATCCTTCAACTCTTAAACATTATTGAATGAGGTATCGAAAAAACACCATTTCTGTGACATAAAGAAATAGATATTTTTCAAAATAATTAATATCCATGTAATATATACTTCTATGTAAATGACAAGAAACAACACGTAAATGTTATCGCTGTTTAAACGGTCGATCCATTAAACTTTATGAGCCATAGAGAATAGATAATTTAGGAAAACATCCCCGTATATTTATGGGCATTAGCGGGGTGACAACGTGCACGGTCCCGCCCATGAGGTAAATTATTATCACCCCACTGTTTAATCTATTTTCGTACTCGAAGGGCGGTGCCTGCGATCTTATGTGGATTCTCAAAATTTTTACTACGGTGACAGTTGACATACTTTAATAATAATAACGGACCCTGTTGTCGGACATTGACTGTGTATATGATAATTAAACTGATCTATCACATATATTATTTCTAAGTCCCAAAGAGGCCTAGGGATCCTGGTATCCATATCGTCACGTTCTACGTCCACTATTGAAACACTAACGATCAACCGATCGACTAGACATTCTATAGATCACTGTCTGTACTTCCATTCCCAGTGTCAGTATACTTTTTCGATTTTAAACTGGCACTGAGATTTGTACATGTATAGGATGTATACATCCTATACAAGTATACAGGCTGTATACATGTATAGGTGTATATTTTCCAGCACGTTTTCACTTAGATGCTGTATTGTTAATTCTTTGGTCCGAATCACATTGATCGATATAAAGGCGGAGCTAGCCTGTATAGTATAATATGTATAATGCGTGTTAGCCCTATGGGACTTTGAGTGTATTCAGCAGTTTAACATTGCAAGCAAAATATTCCCGTACAAACCCGACCTCTGGAAGGTTACACATTATACGCTTCTAGTCGCTATTATACATGAATAGCCCTCTGCATTGGAACTTCTTTTCAGACTATAATCATATCTATTACATACGCGTACATGACGTAGTAGGAGATTACAAAATTGTACCCAAATCATCCCTTATCAACAGATATCATGGGGATGATTTCCGCGCTCTTGGAGCGGAAGAGGTGTGACCGGCAGTTATATCTCATGTGGGTTAGTCAGTTACACCCGGAATTATTTTCTTATATCGGCAGGGGGTTAAGGGAAAGAATGCAGGGGCTGTTTATATTTATAACCCAAAAGACCTTTTAAATATGAAATGTATTTTCACATGTAGGTATGTTTCTCTTAGCTAATAAACTTATGCCATAACAATAATTGTTTACTTTAAATTTAATTTGAAAATGTCCTAAAATCTATATATAATATTAGAGTGAAACAAAATAAAGAAAATACATAGATATAGGTATCTAACAGGAGGTATACTAAAAGTACTAAAGATTTCTGATTGAACTTATAGTGACATGGAGTAACCCAACTGATGAAAGCAACGATCCCTATTCTTAAATTCCTGTCATCTACAATTACTCTAGAAAATATCGAATCGTTAAATAGTAACGCTCCCATGTCTCCCACGCTGTTCATCCTTTATATTAATGACATGTTGCAAACCAGTGATATTCATTGCTATGTGGATGACAGAACGGGAGACGCTTTGTACACAGGACGTGCAGACCTCTCAAACACTTGTGGGATTCAATTTAACACAGTTCAATTTAACCCCACGAAGACGCAAGTTTGCGCTTTTATCACTAAAAAAACCCCCTTTGTCATAGCGCCCAAGTTTCAAGGCGTTTCACTCACCCTTAAAGAAAGCATCGGAATCCTGGGAGTTGACATATCGAGTAGTGTATAGTACCGAAATCATCTGGAACATAAGGCTAAATTTGCCTCGAAGTTAGGCATCCTGAATAGAGATAGGCAATATTTCAATGCGGGGCAGCTCCTGATGCTTTATAAAGCACAGGTGTGGCCCCACATGGAGTACTGCTCTCATCTCTGGGCTGGAAAGCCACAATATCTGCTTAGTCCATTAGACTTGTTCAAAAACGCGTGGTCTGAATCGTCAACGACCCAGGAATCACCGAAAGACTAGAAAACTTAAGCATCCGGATGGACATAGGTACCCTCTGTGTATTGTAAATGACTGCCAAAAGTGGATTTGGAATATAGATTTCAAACTTATTTAGGAACAGCGGGAAAAATCAAAAGGGATGATAATATTCCACAAATTGCATATTAACACAGGTTACACTTGGCAGGAACGATTATCAAAGCGTTGTATCCAACGAAGAATGAGTAAATACAAACGGCAAGAGACATTAAAAGATACAAAAAGCGTCCGTAACACAAACTGTCGACAACGTGGCGTCTCGTACTATGGCGCTTTGTATGGCGCCGATAAAAAATTCAATTTCCTGCGTGTTTGTGAGCGCCTCCTGACGGCGTTTTGAAGGAATTTTTACGTTACATAATGTGTTTTGTATTGACTGGGTGTACTTGTATCTACATGGCGCTGGTTGGTTTTAAGTATTGAATTTATAATGTGTGCAACATCACGCATGTCATCCCCGAAGGGGTAGGTTATGTTAGGTTAGTATAGTAAGCTCTTACGTTTAAACAGTTACGTTTACGTCCTACATATTAATAGCTAGCCACGCAGTAGGGCGTCAAGCCAAGTTCAAGCAAGGAACTGGCGAGCGGCACCGTGTGTGAGAATCACAAGTCACACTTTGAGATGCTGAAGATTTTAAGTTGTTTGCTTTATTTTACTAAATAATGTCAAACGACATGATAAATGAACAAATTTCAGGATTGTCTACTGAACTTGGCACCCATTCACATATCAATACTTTTGTCGGTGGAGCAGACAGGCACTCCATATTGAGCTTACAATTAGACACATCGAACTTGACTATCAATTTTCACATTCATGTTTTTGGTGGTATTTATAATTTTTCTTGATTATCCTTATTTGTTATTTTTTTACTGGCAGGTTCGCGGCCAAACGCTATCCTAGCATATGATAGAAAAACTTTATTTGTTTCACAATTTTTTACACTGGAAGAAAAAACTTCAGTGAATATTACCTACGAAATTGTATGAATACCATAATGAAACAATACATAAGTAAATATCTATATACATCACTCAGTAACAAAAACTCCGAAATCATTCATTCAAAAAAGGGTCCAAAAAAACCCCAAAAATGCAGTAGAGAGGGAATTGTCACGGGTTTTTCCAATTTCCCCGCGCGGGCATATCACGCGTCCAGTCGGATGAGTGCGCTGTTTCTTTCATTCAGCACGTTATTGAAAATTCAGCTGAATGACATTTTATTAACATATCTATGATTCCAATGTGTCTCGCGGCGTTTTTATTTTATGTTTCATAACCGTCACTCGACGGGAGTGTTGCGATGCATTGGAATAGATGCTAAAATGGAGTTAGATGTATTTTAATGCATTTGCATTTCGATGTCAGTGCAATAAGATTTTTTTAAATCTGCATGTTCTGAACAACCGTATTTCAAAAATAAAGTTATGAGCTAATAACGTTTATTGAATTATAAGTACCTACTTACAGTGTATTTTCATGGTTAGCATTTAAATAAATTATTTTATCTTTCTTTGATTCAGACGTTTAGCGCTTATACCTACTTACGTAACTTAATTGAAATTTAAGAAAATACCTAAGAATTTAGTCTGCAAATTGTGTTCGCTTCAGACGTAGTGCAAACATTAGAAAACACGAATACAATGTTGCTCAAAAATATGAATGTATGTAAAAACATATTGGTATAACTAAACAGCACGGTCATAAAGCTAAGTGTTTATTGTATGACCAAATATCCAAACAAACATGCCGCTGTGTGTCTTAAAAATCAATGCGTTACTTCGAGTCTTAATTTGCCAGCGAGCACAAACTACGTGCCCCGACGCCCACGCCGCCAATAAAGACACACTAACAGAACCAACACATCAGCCGTATAAAAACATCGCTTCTCAAACGGCTCACAAATCCCATAAACCATTAGGCACCCTTCGCAAGGCAAACAGTTCGCCCCACGACCGCACGACACGATTGCGATAAATAGTTGTAATTCACGATATCGCGTTATATAATGCGACGGATCGCATTACGAGCGCCGCCCGATAATACGAGACACGCGCTTATGAAATTTGATGTCGTGAGATGAAATGGTGAGAATAGCGTTGTTGCAGACGTCACACCTCTTACATAGTTTGTATTTATGCCCAATTATCTATTATGGCGTTATGTTCAATTTATGTTGACTTATTAATCAAAAAGAGGATTCATTACTGTTTACAAAAGTTTTCGGACGGAGTAAATGTATTATTTGAAAGGAGTGTTTTAATGAACAATTCATTGTTATTAGTTTATTCAGAAAATATGTTGGAATATGGATCTCCTCTCCT
>DWEE01003606.1:0-10363 GCA_018245755.1 Parelbella macleannani
ATAATTTTATTTGTGTACATAATCGTATAGCACAAGTGTTATACATATGTACATATTCGAAGATACTGTTATTAATAGCTAAGTTAACCGTTACTGTTAGATGGTAGTATTAGTCATACTTTGAAGTACATTGAATGAAAAAGTTTAATATTTATCGGGCAGAATTTATTGTTGTCCTTGAGCCTCAGTATATGATGATTGTAGTGAAGAATATATTGCGACATGGGCAGAGCCAGTCACGGCTCGCTTACATATGTATGACCTAACAAGTGTCGCGTATCATATATGTATGTATGTATCTCGCGAGGTTTAGTCGGCCCACTGTAAAACATTGAGGCAATAGAAAACTGGGATTCCATCTTCCTGAAATGAAATGCATTCATAAGAGCAAATTGAATTGAAGTGTTATTACTTATATTCGTGAAAATCGTACATTTTTATATCGTAATCATCGTAAAATATGTTTAAGTTATAATCGTAAGTTATATTTGATAAAGTCGTCAAAATAACGGAAAAGAGAGGCCTGGGCACGGGCACGATTCTTCAGAACAGACTGGTCTATTCATTCTTAGGTGCTTGTCGCCAATCCGTTTATTAGAAATTCTGATTCCTTTAAAGTATTACTTATTGACTTACCGTGCCGCTTAAAGTAACAAAAGAAATATAAATGTAGGTACACATTTCGACAAAATTTCGGCGGCGGGCTTGCTATTTAATAATATATGGTAGGTATAACTAACATATAAATAATAAATATACTTGTAAGTAACACATTGTTACAATGTCCGACGTGCAAACGATGTGTATCTATTTCACTGGCTAGTTCATTTTTAAAATGTCAAATTAATAAATTAATTTTTACGTATCAAATAAGTATTAACTACTTTGTTGTGAAAAAAAACGTGGGTGTATGTAGGTATGTCTGCATGACAAAACAAAGTTAAAGACCCTTGATACTTACGCTTCAGAGATGAGCGCCCGCAGCTTGCAGAACACCACACCCAAGCTGTAGGGGTATTGGTGCCAATACACGGACAGGTCGTTCGGAAGACCTGGAAAGAGAAATAAAATTAAAAAAAAAGGGAGTACTACGTCTCTAATTCCCGACGAGTTACGCAGTGGAGTGTAGTAAACTTCCACGTTTCGCTAGTTACGGTATACTTCCCATCATGGCACTGGTGGCGAGCCTTCTGCCATATACCGCGCACAAATTCAGACTCCGAGCTACTACTACGAATTTTAAGATAAACAAGCCCGTTAGTAATCGGCCGGGAAACGAACTAAGTCTCTCGCTCACCCGTCGCGCTTCCTAACACTCCACCAACGAGGCAGTCGCTCAAAAACAATTTACATAAACATTGAGTTTCTTGCAACTCTTTAACCGATTCCTGTGTTATTTAGTGCAGCTAATATCATACTTCATAAATCTAAACGCAAAATAATATTTCATCGACTCTCCCATAACACACGACTCTCCCATAAAAGCGAAGACAAAAGAAATGTTAAATGAAGTTAACTTGCAGAGAAATACTTTAATTTACCATCAGCACAACCTGCGTCACCACCAACCCTCCACCGTCGTCATCATGATCGTTATTAACCCTTACGTCCGCGTCGTTCTAAGCAACGTTCTAAATGTTAGCATTTCAGCCACGTAACTGTTGGCACACTTCATTAGACAACATCATGGACGTCTCAAAACCAAGGAAGTTTCAATTAATTCTTCCCCAGTTACAGAAAGTTTAGACATATTTGCATATGTGTACCTTTGTAAAGTAAAGGGTGCATGAAATCGATTAGAACCCTCTGGCATTGTTCTGTGCCCTTCAGGTGGTAGGTTTAAATCTAAATCACTTGTAACCTTCGCATAGTAAGTTGTACGTTTTTCTTCATCTTTGGAGACTCGTCTTTATTAAACACTTTATAATTACGCCCTTGCATATAAAGCTTAAATGAAGGTTATACTCCAATGGTCCCGACATCTAGAACGAATGACAGACAATGTAATAACAAAATGGATAGGGATGCAAACGTGTTAAGGCGGAGACTAAGACTCAACTGTGTTGACCAAATACGTTAGATACTGATTGATGGGAGTGTTGGAGTTCCCCGAAGTGTGCGTATGTGATTGTAAGAGGAAAGTAATAAATATAGAAAAATCACATCAGATCTGTAACGATAAAGATAATATGTACTTACATATTTGGCATTCAGCGCTCTCTGTCTACCATGTAAGGGACCTGACGTGACGATATAACAATAATAAAATAGTACGTATAATACGTTATCATCCTTATATAAATGTAATTAAACGTTGTAAACACCATGTCATTTAACTCTCGTGAAAAGGGAATATAATCTGAATAATTTCCTTTGCTCCCTAATTCATCTATAAAGGTGTCAAATCAAATCCTTTCAAACGCGAAAAAAGAATTCAAATACATTTCATAAAGATTTGCATCAGTACGTCTAAAGATTGTGACAAGACGCCGAATTAGTAGAAACGTTCCATTGAATGGTTAATGCGTTCTATTCAATATTCTAATGGGTGTTTATATTTCTTACATTTAATGTTAACGACCACGACACGACTACGAAACCATTCCGACCAGTGTGCGATTGCCTTTGTTTCATTAACATTTTATAACTGATAGATGTTAACTAGGCCTACAAAGGTGTCGAAGGCGACAATGATATATATTAATAGAGGGAGTGACGTGCAGAATGAGGCAAGACACTCCTCATAAATGTCAAATTGATTTCTGCATGTTGTAGGCGGATTTAAGAATAGAATTGTAAAGTGATAGAAATAATATGTCATTTGGATTTTTTTATATCCATTATAAAAAATGTTACGTCATGTCTATATCTCGTAAACATATTTATGTACAATGAATTCGTAAGCTGTGTGTTATGATGCAAGGCATTTGCATACTCCTGTGAGGCAGCAATGTGGTCCTCTCGTTAACGCGACACGATATGACGGTAGTTTACATCCAGCTAGCAGTCTAGCATTATTTGAAATGTCCGACCATAAAAAAGTATAATTTATGTTTATCGTTTGCATTCTGTTGTTATATTTACCGACCTAGACATATTTTATAAACTTTTTTCAACACTCTTCCAAATTGGCACACCCTGTCAAAGTTGAACGAAACTCAATTTGCTTCATTTAGTGTTACCATTAAAAATTTTGCTTCAAATCGAATTAGAATTTGTTGAGTTGCTAGAATATAAATGAAAAATATAAATTTACATACTTTCATCATCGTCAATTCTTTTACCGTTCCCCTGTTAGACGCGGGTTTTCTCTCAGAACGAAAAAGTTAGGGCCACCGCCTGCCAGGCTCCCAAGTACGAGTTGGTAGATTTCACACGTCTTAAAGAACATTTTTTTTTTAACTCTAATATGAAGGATCAAAAAAAACAATTTCGAATATTTCGACACCCTTGCACGCACATCGTACATGTACACAACATCACTAATAATTAAATACTCATTTTAGACGTGTTACTGACCGAGAACCAAAAGATTACGTAAAACAACAGTATTAGTACTTATTAATATTTATTATACATTTAGTAGTTAGGTAGTTAAGCCTTGATTATAAAGACTAACAGATGCAGATGTACAATTTCATATTTAATTTTCTTCGTCGTTCACCTAGCGTCATAATGTCCATCTACAGAGATTGAAACTCAACGGTAACGTCTCATCTGACGCCGTAGTTACGTAGCGACTATTAACACTGGGGTAAAATATTAAAATTTATTCTTATGCTCTCCGCGACGTCTCCACACCAAGCGATCTTTTTGTGACGCAAATATATGTAACTATTCGCGTTATTCTTACACTATTTCTGTTATTTAAACTTGTTAATCCATTTTAAAGAGACTTCTACACAATAAACCTAGAAAGCTCTCATTACTTACTATTACTTACGAGTAGCTACTACTAATAACTTACAGTTATCAGCGTAAGCATATCTACTATCAGCGTGCCGTTGAGCCTACCTAGCAAATATTTTGACCTATTATCACCTCTATATGATATGTACCCCTTATTAATATGTATTCAAAAATTTGTAAATTTTCATTTATTAAAGTGTACCCCTTTTTTTTAAATAATCGTGCCTTATTCAATTCTAAGGTAAATTACGCTGGATTTTGACGTAGCTTTTGAATCCCTTTAAATTTTGATTAGTGTTAGATTTTGAACTTCTTCAATCTGCGATTATTCAAAAGAAACTGAAATCCAATTATAAGGCGGCCTTGGAGTTATACTTTACAAGAAATACATTATACCTGTTCGACTGTAGACTGTTAAGACTACGGTATATATCGCTTTACTACCATTTAACTTCACATATAATATATATCTACTGAACTGAGAACCTAGTCAGTTTTCCAAAGGAATATTTCACCAAAAGTTTTCTCACATATCGGTCTGTGCTAACAAGATATCTCACCGCTCTGACTCAATACTAGGTACGTCGAAGTGAAATGCGTCAGTTGCAACGTTTTTCGCACTATTGGAAACTATACTTTAAAACGTTGATGCATTTGCATTTCAATGTATCCCACGGAATTTTCAGCGGCATATTTGTACTATATCCCTTGTAGACAGCATGCGTCAAGCGCTGCTACCAGAATATTTTATAGCGTGCTATTTAGGGTACATTGTCATATTGAGTTGATGGTGATGGCGACAATATATAATGTACTCGTATGTTACTTTCTCTACAGCTTGATATTTATAAATTGATTTTTTAATTTTATTCAGCCAAAGGTGGCTTTAATTATGCAAAAATTTAGATGTGTGGTGGTATTATATATAAATGTTATATAGATACACATGTGAATAACCTCTGTATTCCATACGTATACTTCCGAATCAAGTAAGATAGATAAAGGATATAGACGAAGTTAAAAATTAAGAATCGCGACTCGTTAATCCCCGAAGGGGTAGAGAGGAAGTATAGTACACTCCGACGTTTCACCAATTACGTTTAAGTCCCATGGAATAGGTGGTGAGACTATTGCCATACACCGGGCACAAATTCAGACTCCGAGTCATTACTAGAAATTCTAAATTAGAAAAATCCAATAATACTCTACCGAGGATTTGAATTCAGGACGTACAGTCGAGGATCGGCAGTCGCGCTTGCAACCACTAGACTAACGAAGGCAGTCAAATTTCCAATTAAAAAAATAAAATATGTGTTTTTATACGAGTATATTCTTTGCTGACATTTGGTTATATTTGTCCAATCGAGCAATACTCTAAATTGGAACGAAATTGCCGGGCAATTATTGGCAAATTCCGAGGTTCCACTCGGTCGGTATTGACGCGGCAATTCAAATTGTAAATTACCCGAAAAATGCGCATCTTGAAACACAAATGGGATATTTCTCGCGGTAAGCGATTCGGCCACATGAATTATTTTCGGTTTATCGCAAGTCTCTTTTTCAATAATATAATGGGCGTGAAATTGGCGTACACACTATGGAATATATAGCTTACTGCAAAACCTCGTCCATCAGTAAATTTAAACTAAAACATAATTATCTTATCTGATTACACGTGTGTTAACACCAACGGCGCAAATTGACACTTAATTGGCTTTAACTGGAACACAACGGAACAAGAACTACCAGACTGAAGCACAGTAGTGTCTTCTAACTGTCAATTTGTGTTGTGTGCCTTTGACAAGGTAAAAAACTTGGACTTTTAGTGAAATAAATTGAAAGTTGCATGCGTCATTTAATCAGTAAGAGACTAGTGGTTCGATTCTCTTCGTGAAGTAATTTAGGTTTTCTAATTTAAACATAATCAGCTCTGTCCACGAAGGTAAACATCTGGCGGAAATGTATAAGAATAAAATTGCTTGCTGGCAAGTATTTTATAAATTTTCAAGTTTTATACTCTAATTGGTTACTAAGGTATTTACTGGATTAGGTCGTTAAATAAATGCATAAGATACTCTGTACATATTTTAAACTTATACCGAGTACATAAAAAAAAATCATAATTGATTCAAAAGCAACAGCCATAATTCAAATATTGTACAGTAAATAGAATGGTAAAACAAACACATAAATATGAAGGAAGGTATTCTGTGAGAAAATTTAATAGGTATTTCATTAGTGTGCGACATATGGGTCCACCCAAGAATACTCAATCGACAATCAATTGATATTCCGACGTAACGACGTCGTTTGTCGCGGAAGTGTGATCACATTGTGTCTATTGCATTAGCTCCGCCTTTGAACGACTCTCACCTAATTGGTATAGCGGTTGGATATAATGTTTAAGGCGATCTTAATACGGATTTTTTATATTACAACATGAGGAGTGTCTCCGCAAATATTATTTTATTTTTAATTTAAAAATGGCTATTTACTAATTCTAAATTTTAAAGTATTTCGAGAAAATTCGTTCGAATTTTCGAACTTTTCGAAAATTCGTAAAAGTCGAGTATATCTGATTTATATTGTGTAACAGATCGACAAAATTAGGCTATACCATGTATGTACATATGAACGTCATAAGAAATACGTATAACAATTTAGTAATAACGCTGAGGAATCAGTTTACTTTTTTGCTCATAACCGATTCCATAATGAATTCAATTCAGAACATGTAAATAACAGTCGCAAAGTCCTCCCGTACGAGATTACAGACCCAAAGTACGGGGTGCCCTCTATTTAGGGTCTGACATGATGTAGGCAAACTAACGGTACTCGAAAGTAACTATACAATTTAACATTAAATAGATGACTAAGCGAATTATAATTTAGTAAATGAGTAAATGTTGTCATTAAAGTAGAGGAGACCCGTGCGCAATAGTGGAACGATGAAAGAGTTGATAACGATGATGATATTTATGAAAATACTAACGAGCATTCGCTTGGATAAGCAAAATTATTATACCTGTTTCTGCCAATCATTGCACTGTTTCTTATTGTTTAGGAGTTGTGATAGGGATACATAAACACGAGGCGTTCATATTAAGTCGTCAGTCTTGATAATTACATTCCGTAGAACTTTATTTCTACGTGATATTTACAGAACTTTGAAATATTTCTGCACCTCCATACATTGATGAAATTTTTTCGCTTATATTGAAGTTTTTACATATTAAAAGACGATTAAAAGTGGCATACATAAGTAAATAGAATTTGTCACCCAATTTCTTAGTACCGCGTCCTTTGCTTCATATTTACAAAACTGGCACTATATAAACGTAATATCACGCCTGTAATCCCCAAAGGGGTAGGTAGCAGGGGTATAGTGGTAGTAGGGGTAAGAGGAAGGTGGTAGTGGGAGTGTAGTACGCTTCCACATTTCACCAGTTACGCTAAAACCCATGGAATAGGTGGTGGTGAGGCTAATTTGTTTATCATATAATTTGCAGTAATATATGCATATACTTGTATATTATCACATCTATTTCCCACCCGTGTAGGCAGAGACCAAAAATTTCCACCTGATACAACCCTGGCAAATTTCTTTCGCCTCTTCTACGTTCGTTGAAGTCATCATACACGTTCGTCTGTTAAAGGAACTTCTAAACCGGACGTATTTTTATGATTTACAGAGGCTTCTAATATACAAAATATGTGAAAAGCGAAAAAACGCATTTATATCCTGTCATGATATATGTATGTCTCCGGAGACTGAACCGCGAGCTATCTACGCTGTAAGTGTCAATGAAAGATATGGCCAGTGATAAGGGCTCGAGTCGCGTTGCCACATTACGTTTCAGATGGCATCGGAAATCAATACCACCCACGTTTATGTACTTAGTGTATCTTGTTTGCTTCAACGGGAGTAAAGTAACAACTTTAAGTGCATAATTCAGTTTAAATCTGACACGTATAGGGGTCACAAGAGAAAGTATGCGGAAAAATATTCTACTTTAGCTGGGAACCGAACACAAAGGTTTTCCGAAAAATGTAATATCCTTTGTATGCGAAGAACGTTACATGTGAAATGATAAGAATTGTTACATTAAATATGTACCGGCTTAACTCACGCAGGTTTTTCGAGATAATACTACTAGTTTCGGATTTATCCGACAGCCTTATTCATGAGGCGCTGTCGATCGCCACGAGTGCGCCATGCACTTTTAGTAATAATATTATGTCATATAATTACAATATTCTGTACTTTTATTAATTCAGGTTTCAAATACATAGTACATTTATTTTCAATATGATCTATATGATCTACAACTTCCTCCTCTGTCTATGACTGTAAGTACTATTAGCAAGACTACTCGTAAAATTTAGTAAATCAAATACCGGACACTGAGTTATAATTTGATAATATAAGTTTCTTTTAAATCATGATATTGATTGATATTAAATCATAATATTAACTGCCTCGTTGGTCGAGTGGTTGCAAGCGCGACTGCCGATCGGGAGGAACTAGGTTCAAATCCCGGGTCGAGTGCTATTAGATTTTTCTGATTTAGAATTTCTAGTAGTGACTCGAAAACTGAAATTGCGCCCGGTGTACGGCAATAAACTCACCAGCTATTCCATAGGACTTAAACATAACTGGTGAAACATGGCAGTGCACTACACTGCTCTGCCTACCCTTTCAGGGATTACAGGCGTGATATTACGTTTGTTACGTTTTGATTGATAAGTAATTAACACTATTTTACAAAGAAACTATTAATATGTAATGAACTTTTCTTAATATTTTGATTACGAGTGTGTGAAGTTAGAAAATGGCCACTAGCCCGCCTGTTGATCGTATCGTGAATATATCGTACCTATACAAACCGAGTAACATTTTTCCAACGATTCTACTTACAAAGTTAAATAGTTTATATTTTACTTTTAAACCATCAATTAGTTAACATAACGTCTGTTATTTAATTGTGATACTGAAAATTGTAAGCAAATCTCTATCAAGAATAGCATTAACTTAACATTTATATCCTTGGGTTAAACGAAAAGTAAGTCACATAAAAATTGACACGACATACAGCGGACCCCGGGGACTGCGGGCCAACTCGGGGCAGTACACTTTTAGTCGCACACCATGTGAGCAACTGGTATGACCCATCACATTTATATAAACAGGTATATAAAATGAAACATTTAGCTCAGTGGCGTGCGATTTGAGAGGCCTATACGATGACAGGCTGACAGTTTGTGTGTGTGTGTGTGTGTGTGTGAAACATTTACAAATATAGAAATAGTTTATTAGCCCTCAAGTTACTGTAGCACAATTTTGTCATCATCATTTCAGTCACATCCACGGCTGAGCTTAGTCGCCCTTAAAACATCATCACAACTTGTGGTCCACTGTTCCTTATATAGCCATCAGTTCCTCACGGCCTGATTGTGTGTCATTGTCATCAAAAATATATGTACATTTATTGCAAAAATCATAGAAATAAATGAACAAATCTGTCTCAGCTCCATCGGTTTAGATAGAGATATTTAGATATGTTTCCCGTTTGGGAAACATATTGACAGCTCCGTGTGATGTAAATGTAATCTGTTTTATCCTTTTTTATGTTTGCAGGCGGAGTATTTATTTACTACATATAGGCAGTGAATGAAGTTGAACTTGAGTTAGCAATGCTATATAACGCGAAACCAACTAACCGACACGTGTTTCGCCAGAAAACGAAGCACAATTTGAGTAATTAGTGGTGAGACTATAGTGCAAATTATCGTACTCACGTGTTGGAGACACTTGTATGTTTACATGTGTATGTAAATACACTAATATATGGCACATGGATTTATGCATTGTGCGTATATATATAGTACTTATAAAAATTCACGTGTACCACTAAATATTTTCATAAAGTGCGCATAAGTGACGCACTATCGCCTTAACCTGTACCATTCTCAGAGAAGACTCGCATTCGACAGTGACACGACCGATCGATGACGATGATGGTGATTATAGTAATATGTCTTTACATGATATTTATAAATAACACGCGTAGCAACTGAAACAAACAATTGGTATAAGAGTTTCAAGCTCTATCTTACGAGCTCAAACCAACCTCACCTGGCTGTGACAAACACTGGTCTACAATAGACGATTCTCCGGCGACCGGCAGATTACGGTACAACGCACCCTATCTAGATAAAACGAAATATTGTGAAGCAGTGCTCCGCATACTCTTACCCACACACCCAGTGTAAGCAAAACACCCTTTGGAGGTAGATAGATAGATTGACGCTGATAATTGTTTGAATACCGATAAAAGATGTTTTAAGCCTCGTTGGTCGAGCGGTTGCAAGCGCAGCTGCCGATCCGGAGGTCCTAGGTTCAAATCTCGGGTCGGGTGCTATTGGATTTTTCTAATTTAGAATTTCTAGTAGT
>DWEE01003607.1:0-10362 GCA_018245755.1 Parelbella macleannani
ATATTTTACTAAATTTAACAGTAACAAGAATTTTAACTGAAATATAAATAGTATAATTGTAAGTTTAGCTAAATACACAGTGACTACATATAATTGTAACCTTTATTTTTAGAAATGTAATATTTATGTTGTTTTTTTAAAATATTTTGGTGTTAAAAACAGTGTAGTTTTGGTCTCATAAGTAGAAATTGTCATTATCAATATTTAAGTTTAAAATAAAAAGCAACTGATGTATTTAATTTTTTAATTACAGTATTATTAGTAGCCTAATGGTTAAGAATTCTGCCTCTCACTCTGGTGGTGCTGGGTCCAAATTCATGGCGAACACCTCTTTACAAAAGTGTGTTTTTAGTCTAAATATCACTTGCTGACAAGGAAGGAAACATCGCGAGGAAACCTGCACACTTTAGAAATTACAAAAAAAATTCTAAGATGTGTGAAGTCTGCCAACCTGCACTTGTTCAGTGTGGCTGACTGGCCTTAACACTCTCAATATGAGAGGTCACCCATGTTCCAACAGTGGAATGACAAATGGGTCGATTAATATTTTTTATTATTATTAGTATAAATACATAAGGTATATAAACATTGTATATATACCCTGACCTAAAATAGTGCTTCTGTTTTACACATCACTCTTAGCGTAGAAACACAGTTTTGGAGACTTCCGACACCCCCATGGCCTAGTAACTGACATTTGTGACATAGTGTGTACCCATGGAACTGTTGTATCTTAATGACAATGAAAATAATTATGATACTGTATACTGCCTTACTAATATTGTTACTAAACTAAATAAAATTCTCTTAACCAACAAACTGTAACCATCATCATCATCATCATCATCAGCCTTCTTCATGGCACGCCACTGGGCTCAATGTTCAGCTTTAACCACAAAAAAAAATTACATGTACAGTATATTTTTCTTTATCATCTTAACTATATTGCATTAAATTGGTAATTCTATAGCTCAGTGCTTACCGATGTTGTAATCACACTGTTGTTGTTCCCCATCTTGTCTGTCCTAGTGTTGATTAATGTGTCCCAGTTAGATAACAGCTATTTTCCAACACAATAATATGAGGAGCCAAGCTCTCTAACTAATGTATAGATTGGTACATTATATTGTCTGTTAAAATTAACTAGAAAACTGTTTTCAGTTCTTTTGGAAAACTTAGCTGAATCTTTATGCAGTTGATTATCAGTATATTGTAAAGGCAATAATAATAGAAAGTTTTATTAAGTTAAAAGTGTCATATGTCTATGAATTTGGAATGCTTCATGTGTCATCAGAATGCTACTGAATTACTAGCCAATATTTATGTGTATAAATTAAAATATTGTTGTCAAGGTCTCACCAGTCTTTGTCCTTTTGCCTGAAATTTGGCTTATCTTCAAGATGGTTTTCTTTGTTTAAACATCATCAATTATTCTTGAAGTTTTAAAGTAATTTTTTTAATTAAAGAAATTTTTTAGTAATTTTAGAACAGTTAAGAACAAAAATGCCACAATCCAAGTACAGTTATGAATCTAAACTGTCCAGGGGCCTACTAAAATGCACAAATAAATAAATATCATCAAATAGACTCAAGCCATGGCCTATGTCCAGCAGTGGACTGGGATAGGCTGATGATGATGATGATGATGAGACTCAAGTTATTTAAAAGGAGTTCCACATCATACATACAGAACATAATATGTTATACATACATGCAGCAGAATTATACATACATAAAGTTAGGTATTTAAGTCATTGATAACTACTCCAAGATACTGGTGATATATTATGATTTATTAACGAGTATGCTTGATATTTTAGGAAGTGATGGATCTCAAACAACTGGCATCAGTGTAGTACGTGTTGGACATGAAGGAAGACCTGATGACGCTACAGATTCCGAAAATGAAGACGATAAGGTGCCCCATGTCACACTTTCAGTGGACAGCTATTATGATGAACCAAATAGCATTATTAAATATGGTAAGAATTTTTCTTGCTCATAGATAAATATTGAACATTTGTAAAGTTTTCCCAGGAATATATCATCACAGAAATAACCGGCACTATCAGCTCTTTGTTAGGTACGTTGCAGATGTCTATGGACAGCAGCAGTACCTTATAACTACTGCCTTCTTATTTGCTACTGTGTTCATTTAAAAACCAAGAATTTTTTCGCAGTTCTAATAATAGTTTTACAATAATGAGGGTGAAGTTTTAATAACATGATAGTTTTTTTAGTAAAAACAAATATATCGTACTTATTTAACCCTGCGTTTTCGGCAAAAAATTTAAATTAAACTTATCAATTTCAGACAGTGGTGCTGAAATGTTGCAATCATTACGGATAGAAACAAGAGAAAATAGTTTAGTTGGATTCCACAATGATCACTGCTACACACCGCTCAAATCACCAAGTGAGACGATAACACAAATCAATGATGGTTATAAAGTATTTGATGATCCAGTTATAGAAATAACACATACACCACCACCTAAACCACAATCAAACTCCAGAAAAATAACTATCTTAGAACAGCAAATTATACCTAAAGGTAAAAAAATCGTAATAAATCCTGCAGATGCAGCCATTATATTGAAAGGTAATGATGTTTTGAATAAACCATTGCCAGTGTTGAATAAATCAAAACATATTACTGATGTGGAAAAGAAATTTGAATTGGAATCAAGAGCTGAAGAAAATACAGAATCTTCATCCGTGTGTTCTTCAGGGGATAGCACAGCAGACAGAGATTCAGATTCAGACTATAAAGATGTTAAAAACAAATCCAATACACCTAAGCCACGCAAAGGGAGGACCAAACCACGCATATTAAAGACACTTCAGCCTACTAAAGTCATGAAACTGGAGCCTAAAGTTATATCAAGATTAAAGCCTGTTAAGAATATCATGAGGAAAGATAGTAAAGAGAGGATTTTGAATAGAAGTTTAATCTCAGAAGGACTGCACATGGCTACAGAAGTGTCAACATCAAAAGAAAAACAAGTGATTGCTGATGTACCAACTACTGTACCAGTTTTTGGTGACCAAACTAAGATTGTTCCCAAACCTGTACAAAAAATTATCAAGAAAGAACGAAAGACACCTGCTCATGTGTCTGCATTACTCTCCGATATGACTTCACTATTCTCCTCACCAGATGTAATAAGGAGAGTATCAACAGATAATAAAACACCATATAAATCTGAGAAAGAATTTAATAACGGTAATAAGAAACCTGGTAGTATGGCTCTCAATAATAAAGATACTGAAGTAAGAGAAGAAAGGTCATTATTGGATGGTTCAAAAACTCCAGAAAATGTAGAGAAAGTTAGGAACAGAGTAACAACTAAAACATATCTTAGGCAGAAAGAAAGGAGTGTTTCTCTTGATAAACCTGCAAAAGGTTTTGATACAATACCCCAGCTAGATGACGCAAGTTTGGCGCAAATCTTGCTGGACACAACAACACAATCTGCTAAATCTCAACCAAGCATACCTACCGCAAGCGTAATTAATAGCCCAGGAATAGCAGGACCACTGTCTCCAACACTAGATTTATTGGGTGGCTTGCAACCCGAAGAAGATGGATTAACTGAAGATTTATTAATGCATGTGGCACAGCTGGTGGAAAGTTCAGAAAACTTACAGGAAGTTATTGACAAGCAAGTGTTGGGGAAGGTTGATCCTGCATCTGCTAAAACTCTTCCTTCAGCATTTCCACAACAACAGCATCAAATGCAACTCTCAACACAAGTGCAGCAAGCTCAGCAACCACAGCAGTTAATCATGAATCCAGCTAATGTGTACAGTCCAAATGCGTCAAAAACAGGAAAAAGCGTGGCAGTGCGTAAGGACCCAATAGAGATAGTGAGGCGTGATGGTCGTATTATAACCTTGCCGCCCATTGAAGCCCCAGCTACAAGAGCATCTAAACGCAAGAGCCAGGTGGACACAACTTCTATTGCAGATACTGCTTCAAATACACCCATATCAACCCATTCATCCTCTACTCCGGAGCCCTTAGTGCAATATGTAGCCAAACAGTACACCAACAAGAAATTAGCAAGTAAAAAACAAGAACAGCAACAGCAATTAGAAATTGCTGTTGTTGACAAAGTAACTGCAGAATCACAAGAAAGTTGGAATTCGGAAGATGATCCCAATAGGTAATATCTGTTTTATTAATGTGACCAATATTTATTTCTCTCTAGTCTTTATTAATAAAAAAGACATGAAGAACAAACTTCCTCATGCCTGTATTTATTTTTAAATTGTGCAATAACAGAAATAGAAATAGTATTAGGAAAGTACCCAGCACAACACAGGACCAAAGAATAAGGTGTTAACAAAAAGTAGACTTGTATCCAGCAATGGAGTGACTCTTGCTTATAAGATATATATATATAGAAACATTTCATTAATGGTTATAAAAAATAATTATAATTCCAAACACAATATGTACATTCAATCATAACATGTACCATAGGTACTAATTTTATGGCAGTTATGTAAATATCAGAGTAATAAAGTTGAGTTTGTGATTTTAAAAGTCTGTGATTGATCATTGATATAGCTTAGCTTTTATATAGAATGTATATAAATTTGCTTCCATGATTGATGATAAAGTGTCTAATTTCACAATTACCCGTAAACAGCCATAAATAGAATAAATTCAAGATTACGATTATACTTGTCAGTGATGGGACTGTCATAATAATAAAGCACCTTGACTATTTTTATGCTTGATCATAAAAAAATATAATTTGACATATTTTAAATCTTTTTGACATATAAACATTACTGTTAATTACAACAAATATGTCAATAACATTATGAATGTTTCAAAAAATCAAAGAGAATAAGTAAGTTTAAATAGTAATTATATGTGAGATTCAAAGTAATAAAATGTAATTATTACTTCATATTGAACAATTTGTATCTTGTAACGTATTATCACACCAGGTTGTGGTGTATATGTAAGCAGCCTCATAACAATCGGTTTATGATATGCTGTGATGGATGTGAGGACTGGTTCCATGGAAAATGTGTGAACATCACGAAAGCCATGGGACAACAGATGGAAGAGCAAGGCATAGAATGGAGGTGTCCTAATTGTAAAAATGAAAAGACGAAAATATTAAACAAGGTTTGTGTCATTTATGGGTTTTAAAAGGCTAATAAATATTTAGTTACTCCTAAAGTAGCATCACTCAATATGCTACTAAAGTGTGTAAGGTGTGCTTTTACACATAACCGGAATAGGAAATTTTTGAAATGGCATTCTACACATTTATACATAATTGAAATGACAATAATATTAAACTAATGCATTAACATGTCTGTTATGTTTGTAGAGTTTGATGGCCCAAAACACACAAGAAAATCAGATGCCAGCCCCTGCCACAAAAGAAGCCTCCAAGAACAGTTGCATAGTGTGCAAGAAGCATGCAAGGGCTAGTAGCATTTATTGCAGTGATGCTTGCATATTGAAACATGCACAGGATTCTCTCGGGAGTCAAGTAACTCCCTCTAGAAACGATAATGCTGGTGGGAAACCCACAGAAAAGTCAACTTCAGAATCACGGGTAAGTATAATTTGTTCATTTGCTAAGGAAAATTTAGACATGACATGTGTGTACATTCTTTGTTGAAATAGCAGAAGAAAGGCCTAGTGATCATTATATTACAAAGAACTTTATTTTGTTGAAGATTCAGATATTTGCCAACATTTCTGTCATTTTTGAACTTCCTTTCTATCATGAAATCAAAAGTAATATTACCCGTGCTGCACTCTAATATGAATCTAATTAGTATTTTATGTGTATACATTTTTTTTCTTAACGTCTTACTCTTGTAGTACAAGATAACAGATAAAAAACAAATATTTTTAGGTTATAGTATATGAAAGAAAAACAGGCAGGCTACTGGCTGGACCCAATGCGCCTACTGCGGACAATTTGAAAGCTTGGTTGCAAAAGAACCCTACATTTGAAGTAGTTCGACCGGGTACTCTAAGCACAATTAGACCAAATCTGTCCAAGAAGAAGTCTTCAATGGAGTCGAATAAAATTCAAACCACCTTGAACTTCGTCAGATTACCTAAAAAATCCTCTGAACAATTTGAACCACTGGTGAAAAGTGCATCCGACAACAAGGAGAAACCTATAAAGGGTGTTTTATCACCCAAAGAAGACGGTAAACTGACTCCTCAACCCAAAACACCAGCGACTCCAAAATCACAGCTATCAAAATTGCTTGATACACCAAAAGCCAGTACTAGCAAGGCGGCGGGTGAACAGAAAAAGCTATCCAGATCCATCAGTAAGACCCAGTCTGCCAGTGAAAGGGTAAGGTTCTTTATATCCATTCAAAGTATATCTTTCATATTCCAATTATTTTGAAAACGTAATAAATACATACGAATAATAATAACATTATCCAATTCCAGAACTTTTAAATCTATTAAAATGAATAATTTGAACATTTTTTTACCGTGTAAAGCCTTGATGATAGCAATGGATGGGTCCGCCTCCAAAACATTAGTTTTAAAACAAGAAAATGTACACCATCCTGACATTTTGTTTCCAATTTCCTATATTGTAAACGCAGTTTTCATGTCAGGTAGCATAATATTCTAATTTTAATTTTCGAACAATCAAAAACTTCCATGGCGTTATCGGCTTAGTCATCTGTTTACGAGTTTCAAAACGACTTACGTGACACAATAATAAAATGAGCTCTATGGAGTGGTAATAATGTTCATATTTAAGTGTCGTTATAAAACAAGGATACATACTTTACGAGCAAGTGATTTGTGTACAGTAACATTTAACCGCTCCGCTATTAATAACGCTCGTCTTTAAATCCTACCGGGTTATGTCGCTGTATTACATTTTTTAAATATAATATTTGAGGTACGTATCCTAAATTATAAAATATGTCGAAATTAAGTGTTCCAATTTAATGTCGTCTAGTGTCAAGTTCTCTTTCATTGGTTGTTCACCTGTTAGGTGCCTATTGCTTTAAAACTAAAATTTTTGACATAAAATCAGTCGAAAAACTTAAATATGTATAAACGCATGTTCCTTACACTGATTTCTAAGTCATTTTTTATTTGTATTCGTCTAATGTTAATATGTTTTATTGATTGTCCTTTTTCTATAAACGTTTAGAAAATTTCGCGCGTTTTCTTAACTGAAACATATATTAGTAACATGTTATAAATAATTAATTTATCACTAGATAACAAGTATGACCTTGATATATTTACACATTGATTATAATAATAGCTCATGGTAACTGTTACATCACAGCCGCCTTCAGCCACTCCAACGACGTCGCGTCGGAAAGACCCGCACGAACACAAGAGAAGGATGAATTCAGTGGATCCAATTAGAGACAACGTGAGAAAATCTCTGCAAGAACAAATGAGCGCGCGTATGCCTGAAAATGAAGGGCCGAAGTTTACAGAGGAAGAAATACAACAGTTCGCTTACGAAACAGAGCATGAATTACATGAATTGTTCGGCAGAGATGTGGGAATGAAGTACAAGGCCAAATATAGATCGCTCATGTTCAACATTAAGGATCGAAAAAATCTAACGCTCTGGGAGAAAATATGCGACCGGGCGATAACACCCAAGCAATTGGTCAGTGGAAATTAGATAAATTTGAAATAAATAATTTAACTGAAATCATTTTCACGTTCTGTAATTTTTTCATTAGGTCCGGCTTTCTCCCGAAGAACTAGCCAGTCAAGAATTGGCTCAGTGGCGAGATAAAGAAGTCAAACACCAACTTGAGTTGATAAAGAAATCTGAGCTCGATCTGCTCGCTGCAAACAAAACGTATGTCCTCAAAACGCATAAAGGAGAAGAGGTATAAACAAACAGACAATATGATAAAAGCAATATTTTAATATAAATTCAGTTTTAATTAAAATGTACATTTTTAGGTAATGGAAAACAAGGAATCGGTTTCAACAGAGTTGGATCCCAATGTACCAGTAGAAGATGTCGTTACAGCTTTAAATGATGCTGTTGCGGACGAAACAATAAATAATGGACAGTCGTATGTATTTTTATACCAATATTCTTTTTATAAAATTAACATTTTTATAAAATTTAAATATTCTTACCTGCCTATTTTCGTTTCAGATCATCAGAGGGCAAAGCAGAAAAGAAAAGATCCAGTAGCAGGAAAAAGGATAAAGATAGTAGTTCTCGACATTCGAAGAAGAAAGATTCTAAACGAGATCGTGAAAAAAGGAAGTCGCGTTCTTCCCGGCGAAGATCAGATTTGAAAGAAAAGGAGGATCGGTCAACGCGTAAATCGAGAAAGAGATCCGCGAGGACGCGATCTGAGTCGAAACACAGATCCAAGAAGGAGTCGGCAAACGATGAGTCAGTTTCGAGGGATCGGTCCAGACACAGGTCCAGGTCGCGTGTAAAGTCCAAGAGGTATTCAAAAGATCACTCCAGGTCAACTTCACGTGTGCGAGATCGGTCGCGCTCCAGCGAGCGATCAAAACGACGATCTCGCTCCAAAGATCGCGGACGATCGCGATCCAAGCAGCGTGCGTCTACTGATGAGAAAAATAAGCCACGCTCTAGATCACAGGACACATCTTGTACAAAAAGTAAAAACGAGTGAGTATGCTGAATAATTGCCTTAAATGTCAATCCTCAAAACTAAAACATAATTAAACAATTTAATTATGATCGTCATAATTTTACAGTTCAACAGACTCCGATTCAGTGGAGAGACCAAAATCTGCGACATTAAAAGAAGTACATCCAGAATACGATCCTCACGAGCCGATGATAACCTCAGCGTTGTCTGAAGAGGATTTAAGGAAGTCCAGAGAGGATGTTTACGAGGAGAGCTATAAAAGTGAGATTGGCGACTTCGGGGACGGCGGGTACGAGCCATCGAAGTCATTCTCTATCGACACAAACGTCATATTGCCTACCACTCCATATGGAAATAAACAAGATAAGGTGTCAGGTCGGTAATAAGATAAAGATTTATAAGGCATTTTGTTTATGGCATGTGTGTTTTGATCAAAACTGTTTAGTTGCAGAACCTGAGAGCGACCAGGAACCCAGCAGCACAGTGGAGAATGCCGCGGCAACGGTTTGGAACGGTTGCATCAACATGGTGGACGTGGCACGATTCTATGTTGCCGCACATGAAGTACATTTAATTTGTTATCTAATTCACGAATTCTCTTATTGTTGTACAAGAGCATAATGAGCACTTTATTCATCAGGTTTCCGGAAATGCCCTGGATTTGGAAGAGGATCTCAGTACCGAATTAGATATAGTTGGCAGGATAAATCCTGAAACAGTTTGGGACTACATTAAGAACATGAAGAGAGCCAGCAACAAGGACATCGTCGTTTTGAGATTACAAGCCGCCAACGACGAGGAAATGATGCAATATATAGCTCTCTACAGTTACCTCAGCAGTCGGAATAGGTTTGTATTGGAATGATGTGGAAAGCACGGTTTGACTGGTCCATTGCTGAGGTTACTGAAGCTGCTTGTTGAGCCGAGCTTCGTTGTTTCAATTCCCACCAAGGATAGAAATTTGTGTGATGAGCACAAATATTTGGTCTCTTCGAGCTTACTTTGAGAGAGCGAGAGAGAGAGAGAGAGAGAGAGCGAGAGAGCTTACTTTGAGATATCTCAACAAATTTATTTATGGAATACTTGGTATTTCATATTTGAAATAAATTTTTAATAATAAGTCTTGCAATAGTAGTAACTATATTTCAGATTGGGCGTAGTAAAAGTAACGAACACCGCAACGGTGAAAGACTTCTACATAGTGCCCCTGCCCGCGAACACGTCGCTGCCGGCCGTGCTGCAGCCGTTCGACGGGCCGGGGCTCGGCGACGTCAAGACACACCTACTCGTCGCTATTATCATAAGACAGAGAAAAAAGCGCAGGGCACCCATACCTAAAGATATAATTCCAGCAAAGGTCAGTTAACGCCACGCTATGGCGTCATTTAGGCGAACGTTATACAAATAAAATGTACTAGAGAAACATCTTTTGATTTTTATTCGTTTGCACGTTCTTTAAGTTAGAGTGAATAAAAAGATAACTGTATTTATTGAAAGTATGTAAAATATTGCATGTATTTTATTTCAAAAATGTTTATCCTTACCCCTACATGGTTGTCAATCCTTTTTGTCTGCATAGTAGAGTACAAGTATTCAAAGTATGTTGGCACAATATCCATCACATTCATTGAAATTACCCACAATTATATTTATTATGAAGCAGTGGTAGCCTAGTGGTTAAGAATTCAGCCTCTCATTCCGGGGGTCCTGGGTTCAAATCCATGGCGC
>DWEE01003608.1:0-10360 GCA_018245755.1 Parelbella macleannani
TATTTAATTATCGTGTAGGTAATTATTAACAAAGGTAGGTAGGTACCTACTAAGAAAGAGTAGTGTTCAATGCATGAAGCCATCATGAGAATTGATTATTCATTTTCTTTTTCCTTTATAGAGCAGAAATAGCTTTGGCGTTGTTTTGATTTTAACAATATCAAAAAGAATATAAGAAATTATTAAAATATTACCAGACATTTTAATATCTTATAATCATGGCTAAGGGCTTACATATTGCTAGGTGGCCACGAAAAGGCTCAATTATTGAACAAATAATTCTATATTGGATAGTATCTATAGTTTACGTGCGTGTGTGTTTACCCGTGAACGTGGCAAAATAACAGCTGTTTAACACACAAAGAGTTGGTACTCTTAGTAGTACTCTTCTTAAGTTAGTTGCAGGCTGCTTCTCACTAGAGAAGCAGCCTGCAACTAACTTCAGAGAGGAGTACACCTCACACATTTTATTTTATTTCATATGTCCACTATACTGGACATTACACTGGACAATAAATGGTATTAATATATAACGTCCTTCTTGAAGAGAACATTACATGCGCCAAAAATTAAATTACTCTCTTTCATTATATGTATTTAACAGTACGACAGTAAGTCTCTTGTTTAGTATGATGATTTACAAGTGAAAAATATCTGACGATTCGTTGGGGCCGCTTTCAATAGGGCCGCATTGCATTTTATACTCGTATCATTGATTGATTAAAATAAAAGGGCTACGGTTCACTGCATACCTTTCAAGGTACATAACGTAACGATATCATAATAAGGTTATTTTTTTTTAATCATCTAATGTGCTTTCGCGCGACTACCCTCTACCGCAAAAAATTAATACGTACGTCCAATAGTAGTACGCCCTTATCTAATTATGAGCTAGTGGTCTACACTCTCTCAGATTTTACGGTAAAAATAAACCGTTTAACTTAATAATTCACATTTTCCTTACTCAATTATAAACTGGGATAAAAATATTAAACACGTCCGTTGTACAAGAAATATGGTACTCAATTCCAATTCATACAGTGAGTTAGCCCGATTCGGGCAACATAATTTATTAACCCAACAGATGTCGCCGTCTGCATGCACAACCGTTTTGTAAAAATGAATTTGAAAAAGTACGTTTCACTCTGTTTCTGTTTACCGTCGATGTATGTATTTAAAGAACTACAACAGTTTATTTTTCTCGTCCGTTTTATTTCACCTAGTGCAAAATTTATTGAACTTTATCCCAATGTAAATTATCGCACAGATCTATTACATCAGATGTCCAAATTTCATATTTTTAAAACTTAAGTGTTCTAAAAATATGTACTTGTACGGCCAGACTGAGACTACGGAATGATTGATGTCATTATTCCATTGAAGTACCTAGTTCAATATTGCAAGGATGTAGTACCAACCATATAGTTATTATTGTTGGTCGAATAACCGGTCAAATAGTTACAGGCAAAAGAAGGATGAATTAAGAGAGGCAAGAGAAGGGTGAATACACAAAATTAAAAGCTTGTCACTCAAATAGTAACATCACGGAACAAGAAATCCATTTGCTAACGGCCGGAGAGCCGCGGGCAAAACCGTAGGTACACATAATGGCTTCTTAAAAACATGCTTAATTTTTAATGAATCACAGTTCCACGATTTCAAGTGCCGTTTAACTGGGCCAACGGTTTCATTTTCATTACAGGTAGGTACCTACGTATATTTATGTGTTCAAGATAATGATATGAAAGTAGGTACGCGTTACTAAGAACTATTGCAATTTCTTATTTTAATGTTCTAAGATTTACGAGAAAGCTATCCTAGGCCACAAATTTTTAATGGCTTATTACAATTGTTAAAGACTGTCACTTTCGATCATACTGTCAGATGTATAATTGTACTCTATATGCGATGCAATATCATAACTCACGACAAACGAGCGTAAATATGATAAAACTAGGTATAATCATTTATAATATATGATATTAAATTTATTACCTATCAGGATTCAAATAACTATTGCCTAGAGTACTGGATTAGAACATGACGTGTATGCTTTTAACATGAGAACTAAAGATTACAAGAGCGTATGTCCTTTGAGATAGACTGTAATTATAAAGCAGAGGAAACAAAGTATTTTTACAGACACCTAATAATTGTAGTCTAAAGTAAAATCTAGTATTACAATAATATCTCAAGGGTAGTTCCCACTTTCATATTTCAAGATCCGTTGCGACATCGCCGAACATTTGTTTAATCTGCGATAGCAATTTATCCACGTCCCCGTTGATACACGAAATGATTAATTATCGACGATTTGGGTCGAACGTGACCGCCCCAATAATCTCGGCACCCTTGAGCAAATACAGGCTCTAAGATTACACTCAACTAAATAAATATGAATCAAAATCGTCTGGACAGTGTCAAATTTGAATGGGATAATTTCGGGGTACGATTTTATAAAATAATGTAATTAGAGGACGCCACCCTTAACAACATCCTAACGAGCAAATCATCACTTATTTCGAATGTACCTACAAAGTTTGTATGTAGTTCTGAGCGTCGCTAAAAATAATATTTCTGCGTGTTCTCCTTCTAAACAGTTGAAAGACTTGTGAAGATACAAAAGTTGAAAACATGTAAGAAATGCCTTAGACTAACTGATATGGGCACACTATACGCTTTCTGTATTGGCGTTACAGTATACCTACATATATCTTATAGTACCTTCAAATAACTTCTATGTTAAGACATCCCAAATCATATTTATAAGTGACAAACCTGTTCATGATAGATTAGACAACAGTGAAAAAGATGAGAATATCGAAACACCAATACTGTTACGTAGAACGCAAACAAATGTTGTTGAAGCACGTGTCTAAGCCGTTCAAATATATATTCGGAATATCTACTTCAAGTAATAAAGTTATTAGCGAAGAGATCGAAAGTGACATCCGGAACGCTGAATGTCCTTAATTTCAAGATAATAAAGATTGAACATTTCCCAACTCCACAGAAAACGACGGCAAATATCTAAAATTGATCCCTTTCTTTCTTGTTCTCCAACTAAGTACCTACTACTCTTAAATCAACAGTTTGAAAAAATAACAAACCTAGAAAGAAGAGTAGCTCTAGGTTTATTTTTTTATTTTATCCTTGGTAGTAACCAATTTAAAAAAAACTCCAAATGAAAAAAAAATACTAAACGTGAAGATTTTAAGGTGGTGAAAAATATAGCACAAGCTCTCTTTTATCAGAATTTCATTCATTCACACTCCGAACAAATGTTTTTGATCGGAATGGACATACCCCAAACATATCTCAACGAACGCAGTGCGAGCACGTAGGTAGCTGATAGTATTTTTAGATCTGAACTGTGCGCTAAAATTAGAAATAGTTCGATTAACGACCATCGACATGACGTCAATTCTGCACTGATTCTATAACCTGTAAATAATTTTCTCGCGTATATGAAGTAGATGTTATATTTGGTTGTACTGACAGATCAACCGGACTTAGAGTGGAAGCGGTAAAATAAAACTTCGGACTTCCTGATGCTGACGTTCTATGTTAATATTTAGATAAAAAAATATTTTCAAAAAATTAATTAAACTCACTCTACACGGTTTCCTACTCTACGATTCTAATCGTGCCGTGTCATCAGCAAACGCGTACGGTCACAGCACTACTAACGAACTACCGAACAGTACACTAACTGACGTATTTCAAAGTGAATTACGGCCCGACAGACTCACAATGTGGATTAGGGATGGACTCGGAATAACCCAGGAAATGACGGTCATATGACCCCTGTACACCCGAACAAATTCAATTAAAAGCCACGTACCTTGACTTAATTAAAAGTTGCACACATGATCGAACGCCCTGGCAACCGAACCGTCCAAGCATTCATTTAAACGGTCGTCGTTGTTTCAGCGGTTATTATGTTACAGCTCGATACTACAAAGTTAAAATTGTCGGTTGAAACTTCTGCTTTTAATCAATGAGAACACGAGTTTATGTGGACTTTGTAACAAAGAGAAAACAAAATGTTAATTGTCATCAGAATTGGATTTACTATTACCACTCAATTTATTTTACAGGATATATGTAAATATTTACAAATCATCACAAACAAACAAAATAAATCGATTGCAGGATCATCATTCAGGGGGTACTCTTTCCTGAGCAAAGCATACTTTAGGCTTCCTCAGTACATTTCATTAGTACGTACAAATACGTTTTTGAACCGTACCACGATATCGAAGCGTTGTTTTCTCGAATAGACAAGACTCAAACGTACGATGGATTTGAAATTTCTTGGCTTCAATTACAATCAGCAGTATCTGACGCGAAACTCCCATTTACACTGTTCGCACAAAACACACACAATTTTTAAATGTGCTGTAACTCACCGTATAACATGCCTTAAAAATTGAGCCGAGGCAATTGACGTAAAAATTTAGTGCGCACTCATTTCAACTTTAAGTATCAATCCAATTTTTACGAATTATTGGCTGTTACCTTTAGGTTCCTTCCATTCGTTTGTTGCATGTACAGTTAAATTCGCTCGTTTATTGAAGTTTTGTTACACTGCCACAGTTTTTTTTTTTCATCTTATATAGGTATTTAATAAAGTTATCACTTTCTAAAGGTTTCATATTTTTGGCGGTTTAATTTTAAAGTACAACATTTCCTTACCAAAAGAGTTAAAAACCTATTTTCAACATTTAAATTTACAAGTCATCGAAATTTCCACGCGGAAATAATACGCCGGGTTGAAGGAACCTTATTTGTATTTGTACTGTCAGAAGTAACAGGAAACTGTGCTCCGTTTTAGCATAAGAAAAGTACCACAAGTATTTAGAGCAGAATAATTAATATGTATGATAAACGAGGTCACAGTTTCAATGAACATATTTGAAATTCGAACATTTTAACGCGGTTCAACGTCAATATACGATCAACAAAAACAAGCTTCGACTAGTCGCAAACGGACGAAACTAGCCTCGTATAAATCTATCAGGCGTAAGCGAAATTGCAGAGATGAAAGCAAGTCATATTTTAATGTCTTTATTTTAAAATCTTTATGTCTCTTTTTTGAGACCAAACTTTAGGCTAAAACATTTTAGTTACTTATTTTTTGTCACCTGTGCAATGACACGACCTTTTATACGAGTAAGAAGCCCTATTGGGAAATTTTCTGGGAAGAGAAGACTTGGTCGAACCTGGTCATAAAGGAAAATTATGTATGTGGAATATGGAGCACGTCCATGAATGGAGAGAAAAATGTCATCTTGTCAAAAACAAGTAGAAACATGTAGAACTAAATGCCAAGCTTCGCTAGATGAAGAACCATTACAAAAAGAAGGATCGGTGCAATGAGTTCATTATTATTATTATTGAGATAACGTAGAAAAGAAGCACTCTAAACAATACGCCTTGTATTGTGCCGAAGACGATTATGGAGATACCTACCGATGTAATTAAATCGTCGAACTCCTAATATTGTAGAGAGAAAGCGGCAGAAGTTCATGGACATAGTTCAAATGATGTACGGTGAGCCACAGAACCGGATAAGCCTTTAGAAATATTCGACGACAAAACTTGAAGGTCGAAGATTTAAAGACTGTTGTAACTAATAGCATATCTACCATTACAGGTAATACCGAATACTTGTTCTACGTTGACCTTTTAACCTACCGGACTGAGGTCAAAAAAGCGCCAATTAATCAATTTTAACACAGTCATACAAGTAAATTTTTCAGGTAGATTATTCTCCGAAAACATACATATTAGACAGATGTAAGGTAGAGCAAACGCGTTAAATAAAAATAAAATGAGCGTATAATTTTCACACAAAACCTTTTATCTAAGACCGTCGAACAAACAGCGGGAAGTCGAAACAGAGATAAGCCGCGCAGTGGGTACGGTAGGCAGTGACGCCGCATTAGTTACTATTGGCCTTTCAACTACACACCACAAAAGCACGGTGTTAAAAAATCAACCAACTGTTATTAGAAAATTCCTTAAATCAAACTATATTAAAAATGTTTATATTGATATTAGAAAATCGTTAATATTCAATCACAAATAACCCTCTTCTACTGGGATACCAATTTTGTTGTAATATCGTTACTTTGAACTGAGAAATTAGTTACCAGTAATTTTTTTAAATTTCGACTGCTCAACATATTATTAGTATTATACCTTAAAAAATAATAATATTTTAATTTACGGCTAATAAAATAGTAATGAAAAATGTACACTAAATGTGTCGTAGAAAAAAAACAACGTTTGCGTAAAATAATAAAAAATAACTGACTAAGTTTACAAATGCAAGATAATCAACTAAGCAGCAAAAAATATAATAAAATTATCAGCTGTTAAGATATAATTATTACCCGCCCGCTTCACTGACTATAAAGAATCAGCAATCCATTTTTTGTAATTAAAAATTCTAATAAAACGAAATAACTTTAGAGATTTTGTTTTCGAAAAAATAAAGCTTTCGTTATGAAGAGGTTAAAAAGATGAAACAATTATATAGGAACTGTTTTGACGTTCTTTAAGAAAAAATATGTAATTAACAGCCTATGGTATTTAGAAACTACTAAACAATCTTAACAGAAAGCTTTAGAAGGAGACGATCACTTTTGCGCCTATATAACATTGACATATGTATAGAATAAGATTGATAAATAACTGTCAATCAAATCGATCGGTTTTACGAACGATATTTAAAATATAAACAGTTCCGACACTTCGGTATTTATGTTTGCGGTATGTCGCTAGATGGCGCTGTGTTATCGACGTTGACCTCCGGCAACGGCGGAGCTTAAATAAATTGTTGCACGTGTAACCTCGACTTTATCATTTCGCGTATTGCTACCTGCTTTCTTTGCAAGTTCCTGTGCCCTTCGCTAATATTGTATGCTATTAGACTAAATGCAATGGAAACCTGGAAACGGAAACCTAATATGGCAATACATATAAGTAAATAAGAGTAGCTATGAATGTTACTAAGCGGCTTACTGTAAAAAAGTAATAATTAGCTGTAAATGTATTTAGAGTTATGACAATTGGTTACACTTGAACAGTCAAGGTTGAAATATGGACGTCAACGGTCAAACGAAACTATTTCAGGTCATCGCTACATAGGCAAAATCTTCAACACGCAAGATTATCAGCACGTATTGATACGAAAGTACCGATTTCTCTTGCGACCTGTGTATCTCTCGAGGTGAGCGCTTTAAACGATAATGTCACCTAATGTTGTGACACTGGGGCTCGTTAAACGGTTTGTAATTGACACGGAGTCGGGTGGAGCCTGATTTAATATTTTGATATTATTACATATTTTCTACACTAGATATTTTCTTACATTTAATTCGATGTTCAAGAACAGTCTTCGGGGTGCGGATTACGGGCAAAATCCACTTAGCCAATTCCAATTCCCAGCGGTGGATGTACAGGCTGATGATAATAAAAATACAGGTGATGGTGATGATGATTAAAACAGCAAAGAAAATGTAAAAGGAACAATTGTAGCGTAAAAATTTTTAATAGCAACTAATTTGTTACAGAACACACTAAACCAAGTCCATTGTTGGAAGTCAAGGGTCCACGACCAAACTATCTATCTGAATTTTACAACTGGCTCTAAAAGGCTCTAACAAGATTGAATAACTATGAATCAACGATAAAGATCGGGAACGCTTGTTTAACTCGACCTCCCGAACACGGCAACTCCCATAAATGCTTCCCACTAACGGTAACACACACAAGGGCCGAACGCCCCCGGCGTTCTCGGGACTAACAAATAGATTGCGATATGCCGCTGAGTGTGTTGCTAAAGTCACAAAAATATAGGTATGTATGTATATACGCTTAAACATCTACACGTCTCTACAGATATTGTATTTGTGATTTTAATTAATCCATATAAATAAAATCTCGACTGTCGGTTTGCATACAAATGATACATGTAGAGTAAGACGCAACAAAATATAGATAAAACATACTTTGTTGGACCCAACAAAACCTGAGCATAATCTCGGGTGAATTATTGGAGTGAACCTAGCCTTTGAGACTAAGACTAGACTAGAAAAGACTAGATAATCAAAAACCTTATTCCAGGATTCAATTTATCTACCCATCAAATCACAATAACACTGAGTATTATTTTCTGAGAGTAATATTCTTTGAGGATGGAATAGTAAGGTGATATAATCGCTAGAATGTCAAATATTTTTTTTAAACGTTTAATTACTGTTCTTGTCAGTCGTTCTTAAGCAATCGTAATTTCCTGCAACAGAACTTTTCAACGCTAAACGACTTACAGAAAATCTATAAATATGACTTAGATGGTTTTCAATTTGGTATATTCGCTTTATAGTTGTACTAGGTGACATTCACTCGATATAAACGGAGATTTCGGCCATATACGAGTAAGGTTTACGGATAGCGACATTGTATCGATTTCATCCTTTGCATACATTTGTAAAATCTACAGTGCTGAGCGACTTGCAATGCAATACTGTGAAAGTAGTAAAGATGATGTCAAGAAAAATAAAAAGCGAAATTGGAAAAGTTCTTGCTCGTTTCAAAATTTTTACCAGCAACAACTGCACTACGACGGGTTTCTTTGATAAATGCCTCCTCGCCATCATCAGCAGTTTTATCTTTCCACAGTTGAACACGAGTCTCCTCTTAAAATAAGAAAGGTTAAGTCCATAGTCTGTCACGCTGTGCGCATTGATATATACAAGTTCAAAATCTATAACTGTTCTAAGAGAACTACAAGTTTTTAATAAAATGCAATAAATAGTGCACATTTGTTCTCAATAATATTTCTGTCACGTAGAATATAAAACATAACGTCCGAATGAAAAACAAACTACATTTCGAGAAAATATGATAAATACGCATTCCACGAATGAATTCCATTTTCAAAAATATCTTGTGACGAACAACTTTCAAAATAACCTTTGCATGAAAAACAAATAATTTTACAGTAAATATCATATATGCATTCAAGACTGAAGTAAATTTTAAAAAATAGTACGTATTTCTTTTAATAGAAATACAAATCAAAGCGACACTTCCAGAAAACTTTAGTAAACACTACCTATGTTAAATAAAGAGATATTAATGGCATCCAGGATAGATATCAAAGCGTGGTCGTTAAGTACCTACTACAGGGGCCCTTGCAACTTGCTTGAAACTGTATTTTACTAATTATGAATAAAAAGTTTTGATTGAAATATCATGCTACGTTGTAAAGAACGTTTTACGGCGAAAATAATGTACTCACTAGTTCAAAAATGAGTTCCTTCTCGTCCAGCTGTCTCAACTCATGCCTCGACCGCCGCTGCGGCCGCGACGGGGTGGCGTGCAGCGGCTGGTCGCCGAGGAAGGTGGGGGTGCCGTCGACTGTCGTCACCAACGGCTTCAGGAGTCCGCCGCGCTCGAACTCGTGCGCTGAGATCTTCCTGCCAAGTAGAAACTAAACGTTAATTATATAATAGATATCGATTCAAATAAATTGCGAGGAAAAATATTCTATAAAACCGCCTCATTTACAACTGAACCTTCAATCGACGTTGTAGTGATCTGCAAACAGTATGTATCAACTTTAACTTCAACTCTAAACCGACATTCGAAAACGAGTTTCTCGTTGTTACAAAACATATGTAGGTACCTACATATATTCGAACGCGCGCACCTCTGGCTTTACTATTGTGAAGAGAGTTCGTGAAAAAAACACCACGTTCGAAACACGAGTACAAACATCCAACACAGATTCTAAACTATATAACAAACTGAAACAACTGTAAACTAACGGAGCGCGCACCTTATTTCCAATTCAAGGAGCGCAAGCCAACAGTTAACAGTACTATAAATATAACATTTACGCAATACCGTAGTTTGTTAACAATCGTGTACGTAGAGTTATAAAGTGTAAATATGTTGTTGCTACCGTTGTATATGGATTAGGGGTTCCAGGTGACATTAAATTTGCAACGAGCCCATTTGGTACAGCATCGAAATGGCGCGAGATTATTGTTGCGGCGCGTACGAGCTTAGCCGGTATTAAATCGCATCTGCAACCCATTCATTTTGTAATAAGCCATCGGAATTTCAAAACGTAATTAGACGAAACGCCTCTAACTGCCAAATAACTGCTCAAAAGTCATTTATTATGATTACCGCTTTAATTATAACGTAATAGAGAATAGGCTGCAAGGCGTTATAAGCCTCCCTGCACGGATACTACTAGAATATAGATAAATTAATTCCAACACTCAATAATATAATATATTAGTCTTAATATAGAGAATTGTTAAACAAAAAAATTTGA
>DWEE01003609.1:0-10359 GCA_018245755.1 Parelbella macleannani
TGGTGGTTAAGAATTCAGCCTCGCACACCGGGGGTGCTGTGTTCAAATCCATGGCGCGCACCTCTTTACAAAAAGTGCGGTTTAAGTCTAAATATCGCTTGCTAACGGTGAAGGAAAACATCGTGAGGAAACCTGGATACTTTAGAATTTAATAAAAAAAAACAAAAAGAAACTAAGGTGTGTGTAGTCTGCCAACGCACATTTGGCCAGTGTGGCAGACAATGGCTTTAACCCTCTCACTATGAGAAGAAACCCATATTCCAACAGTGGAATGACAAATGGGTCGATGAATTATCATTATTATTATAAAAGAACCACGGTGGATACACAATTAAACCCATCTGAAATCCACAAATAAGTCACAATCGATCAATGGTTAAACCATAGTGGATGCACCGTAGAACCACAATAAAAGCATGTCAAATCCACAATAAAAGCCACAATGGATCCATGGTTAAATCACGGTGGATCAATAAAACCACAGTGGAGCCATAATGGCAAAATGGCTTAAAAGTCATAATAGATACACCGTGTTTCCATCGTAGATCCACGGTAAATCCATTACCTCCGTTGTTCCACTGTGGATCCCCCAAACTGCGAGGTATATAAGTATTTATTATTATACATCATGCCAGGTCCGTTAGCGTAGGCAGGGAGTACCGAGTGCCAAAAATTTATCCTTACATACCTGACGCCCGTCAACTGCAATCATTACGTTCTTCATGTATCTACGTACGTCGGTTTCAGTGATGTAAATCGTTACAAAATTATGTTATAAATAAAGCAGTACAATGCCGATACTCGTATATTTTGTATTAAAAAAAGGTAACATCACGCCTATAATCCCCAAAGGGGTAAGCAGAGGAGTGTAATACACTTCCACGTTTCACCAGTTACTTTTAAGTCCCATGGAAATTAGTGGTGAGTCACTATTAGAAAATCTAAATAAGAAAATCTAATATAGCACCCGACCCGGGATTTGAACTCAGAACCTCCCGATCGGCAGTCGCGCTTGCAACCACTCTACCAACGAGGCAATCTAATGCGAAATACAAATTACATTTAAGAAAGAAAGTAATCCAAATTTTATTTCAGCCGATGTTTTCTTGACGGGAGTTAACGGGGTTTTATATAAAACTTTGTTTGAAAACTTGCATAAAATATTTTATTTCTACAAAGGCAAAGTGGGTCTTAAAGAGGAACTCGAAATCTGAGCTTCCCCGACACTCCATCTCGGGCCAGTAGCAATTGCTGTGACACATTCGTGTTGAAGGTGTTCGTAAATAGAACGCTGAATGAGTGCCTGAATAACTTTGAACATTTATTGCCGTTTTTTCAATAAATATTTCCAAAGAATCTATCAAAATCCAATTGATATCAAAATCAATCCATCCATGCACAATGTCCATGTCCACTGTTGGACATAGGCCTCTCCTAATCTGCGCCACTCCTTTTGGTCCTGGCTCCAAGTATATTTTTGCCGGTTTTAAGTGGTATTTATGTACATAACCGTTGAATGGTTTTTAAATTTTGTTATCTCAAAGTGACTAAACATTTGAAGTGGAGAAAGTATCATCTACATTAAATATTTTTATTGTGATTAACATCTTAGGACATTCAACACACTGTCGTCTGATCTTAAAGTGGGAGTCAGAAGTCAGAAGTTTCCGAAAACTGGGGGCGTGTAACAAGAGTGTGATAAATCAAGAAAAAGCACATCAGGTTTGTGAGTATATAGATATTTAGTACCTCCTCGATACTTTCTGGTAATCCGGTAAAGGACCTGGTGTGAAAGTATGTATAAAAATAAAAGCAGTGAATTAAGTACCTAACCAGTGAAAAAAGCATGAAAATTGCTTGAATATTAAAAACCATTTGAAATTCAACGGAGACTGTTGGAGTGGCAAGCGTCACCAACTATAGCGCGTGGTCAGCAGTTCGTGATAATGAAACCACAGCTTCCTCCCGCGTCCGTCCGGCGCGCTCTTTGCACACGGAGCGAATATACTATAACAACATATAAATACGCTGGTTCTGTGACTTCGACCATTGCAGCTGTGGCAGTCACAGCTGAACCCACCCTTAAGATACTTTAATTAAAAGTACCTTCAGTTAAAAACAACTTTTTAGTTGTTTTTTTATCGATTTTTTCGTGAAGAACTTCTGAAAATCGGTAAGTTATTTATATTGAATTTGTTTTATCACAGTACTTTTTGATCATATTACATAAAGTAATTACGTATACATTTCATTGTCATAGTCCTAATTTACCCTTTTATCTTCAATTTGTTGGACACGACTCTCTCTTCGTTATAGAAAGGTTAACCTTTCTTTTTCCGAGGAGCCTTATGGTCCATAAGGCTACAGTCTGCTGCACTAGCCAAATGTACATAGGTGTGCAGACTTCATACGCCTGAGAGAACATCATGGAGAACTTTAATGTGCACATGTTTCTTCACAATATTTTTCTCCACTGTTACAATACTGATATTCAATTTGAAAACTCACATTTTTTACATATTTTTATTGATATATATTTTTTATTTTATTGTTTCTTTCGTTTAAACTTTTCATTATAATTTTTACTAGCTGACTCGGGTAACTTCCTACCGCCTAACAATTTGTTGCTCTTCCTTCGCATTTTAAATCTCTTCTCATGATCATTTTAATTTTAAAACAGTTGGCTTCCTATCAAAAAGGTCAATGTTTAGAATTTAATACTTTTTGTTGAGACTTACGATACGTCTCTACGAGTTATATTTTATGCTGGTCTGAGCTATGTATTTACGTAAAAATTTTTCAAACCTAGAACTGATTCCGATATTTGCATGAAGGAATGGTCCTGAACCACGAGAAAAATGTGTTTAAAATTAATTTAGTCAGTAAATTAATATAGACATATTGCTTGTTATAAGATTGAATAATATTTTAAACCAAATTTTTCATTAAAAACGGTGCACCCACATCTAACAACACACATCGAAAGAACTATTTATAAGTGCACCTTTATCGGATAAAATTGTAACAAATGGATATATCTAAGTATTTCAACACATGATCTTTTGCTGTTACTGGATATAGATCTCTCTCAGTCAGCACCCCCCACCCCATATTGGGCCTTCTGTACCTGGCATATTTCTTGCTGTTTTCTCTAAGCGATCAAACCGACCATAATTCGAAGGGTACTAAAACCCTAGTGAGTATTACCAGGCAGTTAAATTATGCAGCCTGTAGTATTGTAGAAGCTGGTCGAGGACAAGGAGTAGTCCATCTCTGCTGGAACCAAGTATCTCAGGCCCTACTCTGGAACATATTCTGGGACAATTAACGTAGATATTATGAAAATAATCACGCATTTATCGTCTCCACTCATCATTATTTATATGTATGTTAATATTTCTTGTTTTTTCCTACTTTCCAGAAAGAAGATGTCGAACGCCAAGAGGAATCTATTGCTGTTCTTCGACAGGCCCACGGAGCCTTGCTTCATGCAGAAAGGCGAAGAGAAAGCTGTTTTTCAGCTCCCCGATAACTACTACGTAATTATTGTTTATTTAGCGATCTGAAAATAACGTAACGTAACATCACGCCTGTAATCCCCGAAGGGGTAGGCAGAGGAGTGTAATACACTCCCACGTTTCACCAGTTACGTTTAGGTCCCATGGAATAGGTGGTGAGCCCATTGCCATACACCGGGCATTGATCCAGACTCCGAGTCACTACTAGAAATTCTAAATAAGAAAAATTCAATAGTACCCGACCTGGGATTAGAACCCAAGACCTCCCGATCGGCAGTCGTGCTTGAAACCACTCGACCCATGAGGCAAACAAGTTGTATTATAAACATATATTTTTATATGCATACTGACCTGAAGTTTTAGATATTGAACATGAAATCATTTTATTATTACTATATTACAAGTTACATTCCATAACAATTTCTGCTCTCGTTGTAAAAAGAGAATAAAAAAGATCTTCATAGCACATTTGCTTTTTAAATTGTAAAAGCTACCAGTAATATATTATACTTGTTAATTTTGATGTGGCACGATAGAATACTATTATCATTTTTATCAGCCTGTCTCAATCCATAGCAGGATATAGGGTCTTCCTGAGGACTCAATGCCCATAATCTGCACGTTGTATGTGGGTGTTGAGGAACGCAGATCATAGATTTCCGCACCAGCCGAGCTAGCTGGCAACAAAGATAGGTAGGTATTTAGCTGTGCCTATGTACACGGTCATGTTTCAGTTACAGTTTGCAAATGTTTCAAGTATTTGAAACTCAGAAGAATGACCATTTTAATATGTTTGAAAATATGTTGGAAATCAATTTAAAATAAAAATTAAATATTTCCATTTGTTCATATAAATTGAACGTAATTTTTACAATAGTAAGTTTGTTTTCTTTTACGATTTTGATATACTCAAATTGCCGCGCTTTATTATTGGCTAAATATGTATCAGCGTTTACTTTGATTGGTAGTTTTTGATATCATATATTATTGGTTTGGAACGATATGTCAGAGGCTGTCAAATGTTGCTGATTATTATGGCGGGTTCGTGTTTTTTCAAGCTCAAATACGAAATGAGTAGTTATGTGCGCCGCTCGGGCGGCGACATTGACAGCGATTTGTCCAATATCCTCGTTCGCCATTTTGTGAATGTTATGGAATTTTGTGTTAAGTAATCAACGTGAGGTCATCCCAAAGGGTAACGAAATTGGTGTAAGTGCAACTTTGTGCGAGGGGCCCATCACAATCGTAGTGTAATTTGTAATAATCTAGTTTCCTGTGTGATAGCGATGGTGTGCTCGCGTTTATTCGTTACTGTTTTGTTTCTTTTTGCAGTCGCACGCACTTTAATACAATAATTCGCCGTGAAACATGTTTCGTTTGGGTTGAAGATTGTAACGTTTTCAGGATTTGGTACAATGACTGAGAAGTCTACGGTTGGCAAGACGGTGCTTAAGCGACACGAAGTAGCCAAACCGTTGCATATTCAGCAGTTGGAAGCCGCGCTAGATGTCAGGCCGTTTGTGGACCAGGTGGAGAGGATACTCAATTCTGATGGCGATACCGACAGCGAAGATGACTCCGACAACAAGTTCATGGGCAATGAAATGTCCAAGGGTGACAAGATTATCCATGGGGTTGTCACGACCAAACAAGGTTAGCAGGTGCCCTTGTGACTACATGGGCTCATTCAGGACTGTAATAGCATTGTTTCTTATATAATATGTCTAAACCAGTCATAATCTACAATTAATTTTCAAAAGCTTGGTGCATCCAATTGGACCTTCAGATTTGCCAGTTAAGTTTCACATGTGGTTGTAATATATAATAAATATGTTGCCCTTAGAAAGTGTTCCTAGTAGATACCAGAATTATTTTATAGTTTTCAATGTAGTATATCATAAGTGATTGAATTTGATTTGCCACCAGACTACTTTTTTCAAATAGTTATATGAAAATCAAATTCCAATTATGTCACATGCTCTTGTCTAAAATTAGCATATGAGAACTGAGTCTGTTACCGTGATTATAATCTGTATTGAACCAATAAATGTTAACAAATTGAAGCTACAATCCATGGACAAAGTTTCTACATTATACTCAATAAATATCTGTCCTTATGTCATAATTTGGCTTATATTAGTTTTACTAGTATTAATAGTAATCAACTTAAATTGTCATGTAACTAGCATTTTATATTCAACATCAAAGTACTGCACTTTCATTTTAAAAAGTGTGCCCTAATGGACACATCTTAGACTTCAATACTTTTTCTAAAAATTGGTAAATATTACCTACCGTGAGGAACAACTGCATGTTTAAATATCACAACACAGTATTTTTAATTTAATGTATATTTCTCATACAATATTATAAAAATAATCGTTAATGCATCCATTCATACCATATGTGACCTATCCTCAAACATAGAATTGTATATGATTTTTATAACATTTTTGCAGTGTAGTCTTTTCTACAAGTGTACATTTTGTACATGTTGCGCTATATAAAATGAATGATAAAAGAAATAAATCTAACATTGTTGCATGGACTCAAATGACAGGAAGTAGTCAGCAAAAAATATTCATTAATGTTTTTTTTAATAGTATGCCCTAATTTTGTTATATCTGGTGTTTTATGTACTATTTTGAGAGGCTCATAGGTGCAGTGCTTAGTGAACCTGACTGTTAGAATAAATATTTGTGTGATGAGCACAAGTATTTGTTCATTTGTATAAAAAGATCAATGTAGTTATGTAGTTTACTGGTTACCATAACACTAGAACTTTTGATGGTTGCTATTGCACCATATTGTTTCATTATTTTTATTGATGTTTTCATTTTTAGTACATGTTTTCTAGGTCTGTTTTTTAAGGAACTTGACTATTAATCTTTAATCTGTATGTCCAATTTAAACTTTTTTATGACTACTCCTTCAAATCCATAGGAATGTAAGATTTCACTTTATCAAAGTATATTATAGTTTGACCTTCATAAAAAATGATTAAATTTCCTTAAAGCTGGTTTTCTAGTTTTTATGATGCATAAATAAGTGGGCACAAAGTTAATTACAATTCGAAGCGAAATTTTATTAAGAACATTTTATAAAAGTAACATCACACCTGTAATCCCTGAAGGGGTAGGCAGAGGAGTGCAGTACACTCCCATGTTTCAGCAGTTACTTTTAAGTCCCGTGGAATAGGTGGTGAGTCTATTGCCATACACTGGGCTCAGATCCACTAGAGTCACTATTAGAAATGCTAAATTAGAAAAATCTAATAGCACCCGACCTGCTCTTGCAACCACTCACCCAACAAGGAAGTCAACATATCATTAGCAGATGAATTCTCAATTCTTTTGAATGATTAGCAGAAGTCAATAATGAAATCAAAAGCATATATGTTTAATCAAGTTATTATACTTTTTCTAGAACGCCAGAGTGACAGACTTCGGTTATATAACCTAGCATCTGTTGGCGAGGAGCGGCAGTGGCTCAGGGATGTGCTGCTCTCCTCAGAGTCAGAAACCAGTAGTGATGATGAAACCCCTGCTGGCAAGGAGCGGAGAATACAATATTTGCTTAAAGAGAGAAAATTGCACAATAAATTTGCCAGGGATTACTACAAAGATCCTGGGGTAAATATAGTTTTTTGATACTTACAATAGTACACTGTTTTCAATTTAACAAATATGTATTTAATATACATCAGTCTTGTTAGTACACTATATATTAGGTATAGGCAAGCTGTCACAGTTGAATATGTGAATCGAACCAGTTTTCACATAATAATAATTTTATAGAAGGTAGGACATACATACATATATATATCACATTTACATGGTGTTATTTTGGCAGTTTAGGAATGATGTTGCCAATTATAAAGACTAGTATTGCAAGAGTTAAGTGAGCATAGCTGATGTGTTGCATCACATTATGCCTAAAAGGTAAAGCCTAATCAACTAGCAGTTCATGGACTAACATTAGCAATTATGGAATTGTATTGTGCTTCATAAGTTAACTCAATAGCTACCAATGTGTTCATCGGTAAATAACCTTAATATTGACCAAATATAGAGATGCTGACAAACATATGCATATTTAACAGTAAATACAATGGCTTTTACTAAAGTCTGGTACATTGTCTGGGCTCATTCCTGTACTATGTCAAATTTTGAACACAAGTTCTCATGTATGTGCACAATACTTCATTATACTGTTAACATACATATATGTTGTGCCTTATATATGATACAAAATAAGAGAAGCTATATTATAATATGATTTTTATTATCTAGAATTCCCGATACATGTACTACGGCGCTGGGCTACTTTCGACCATTGACCGATATCCAGAGCGTCGTATCAGTAGGCCTGTACCACAACAGGCAGCGGGAAGAGGTCGACGGGGAAGGCCTTCTGATAGAGGATCCAGTAGAGGTCTTCAGAAAGCCAGACGAGGGAGGGCCAGAGAGGGCCGAGGTTTTGATGGCAGCGACGCGGTAAGATTTTTTTTGTTATTTTTTAATACATGCTATATTTTTTATTTTATTTTTTTTTTTATTTTTTGTTCTTATTACATATATTTATACATGCAACTTAGTATATATTTATGATATATTATGTATCTTTTTATCTATGTATATATGTATCCGAAAAAATCTAGTGAGATCAGAAATCTAATTGGAGAATTGGGGCAAGAGGCGGCGAAAAACATGTAGATACTAAGCGTTCTGTAAACTACCTTTTAGCCTGATGGCGTTGATTGGGAGGAGCAACTTCGTAACTTGAAAGAGGAAAATGATGAAGAATATACAATCTCGGATAAAGCAGGAGTCAGGTATACAGTTGTTTTTGTGTATTCATTAAACCTCAAATAAAAAATGAGGTATTTGCTTCACTTAAAGTTATAAACTGACTTATCCAGTCAAATGGTATACCTACTTTAACAATTCAGTACTCTTCAGACATAATATGACCATCTTCCAAAGATGTCTGTTTCCACTAATCTCATTAGTAACTGTATAAAATTGTCGTGTTTTACATTACTGCACAAATAGGTAGGAACATAAGACCTTAATTAAATTTCGTATGCTTTATTTGGATATACATAACATGTGACAAGTCCCAAATACAAATATACACAAAAGGAAATGAATGCTAAATGTTAAGCGGAGGACTTTAACATAATTACGGCAGACAGCTGGTAAGTAGAAAGTAACAGAATAACTACATAATAAATAAACGATAACATCACGCCTATAAGCCACGTAGAGGTAGGTGGAGGTAGTATACTTAAGTGTTTACCAAGGTAATAAATTATTGAAATTAAATCATTCTACATTATTTCTTAGCATTTAACACCAAATTCGCGTGATGCAGTATGTTCATGGGCTCCATCAGTGCTTGGGAGTCGTCACTGGATCTTGATTGGCTGTTTGGGCAGTTACGTAACATTAATTTGTCGTCATACAATCAGAGGTCGCAAGAAACTAGCGATGCTGAAGAGTCCGGAGGCGCTTACGGCTCGACGACGCCGCCACTGGCAACTGCTGGTGAAAAAAGAGCTGGGCAAGGTGCAGAGGGCTAGGGCTGTCGCTCACAGGGAGCTGATGTTGCAGAGGAAACGTCTGGCCAACCTGTGTTGTAAACATTGGCGGCATGTCGCTATGCAGGTAACAAAATTATTCCAGTAATGCGACATGTCAGTATAATTCTGATGTATAGAAAATGTGTTGATTTCTTTTTTGTCATGTGTCTTTTAATTCAAAGAGATACTCATAATATACTTCCTTATATAAGTCACCGTAACTATTGAGTTCTATGAACCGAACCCTGTCCAATCCAAATGATAATTCAAGAAACTTTGCTTAACATTAACTAAATTATCATGGATATTTGTAGATATCCATGATAAGTGTTCGTGAAGTCAATTAATTACAGCTGCAGGCTGGCAAATTTTTTAATATATTCAAAGATTGATTAAATCCAGTAAATATGTTACATGGCTTGTATTAAAACTTGTGTTGTTATTGTTATTATGTTTCAATATTAAACTTGAGAGTATGTATTGTGACAATCGCAAGTAGACATAAATACATGATACAACTAGTTTTCTTTATGTATCTGACTAATAAATAATGTTTGCTTGGTATATAGTCACAGAAGAATATGAAGGAGACGGTATGGCGGTGTAAAAGACTCAGTCGAGAAATGCAGGCGTACTGGAGGAGGTATGACCGAGCGGAGAGGGAGACCAGGAGACGAATGGAGAGGGAGGCGGAGGAGCAAAGGAAGGTAAAAGATTTTGTGTAGGATCAAATTTAATTGATTAAATTACTACATAGCTTTTGCTGCCGTATTGTATTTTTTAATAAAATGCCTTTTATCTCTATGACCAGGAAAATAATTATTTTTAACTAAACTTTAATTAAACATAATAATAATAAAAAGATAAATATATCATAGATGGATGTAGAGCTGATGGAAGCAAAGCGGCAGCGTAGAAAGTTAAACTTTCTCATCACGCAAACGGAGCTCTACGCGCACTTCATGCAGAGGAAACTTAACGCGACAGACGACGGGGAGAGCGGGGCGGATAGGATACTGAGGCAGCTGGACGAGGACAGGGATCCGAGGTTGGCAGCTATCGATCACTACGACAGGTGAGTACGGTGAGCGGTGGATAGTTTCCGTAGTGAAAGCGTTCGCGAGAGACAGGCGGAATAAAGTTTTGGGGTCTGCTCAGCGAAGCGATGAAAGCGCGCGCGTCGCGCAACGCGCGCGAGGCATTCCGCGCGGAGCGGGCGCGCGCGCTGGCGCTGCCCGGCGCCGCCCCGCGCCCCGC
>DWEE01003610.1:0-10359 GCA_018245755.1 Parelbella macleannani
CACTAGTTTCCAACGTACAAAAAATTACCTCAGTTTACTTGTAGTATCATCGTCATCATTATCATCATGATTATCATCATAATTATCATCATCATCATCATCATCATCATCATCATCGCCATCGCCATCGCCATCATCGCAATCATCATTATCATCTTCATCATCAGTCTATTTCAGTCCGCTGCTGGACATAGGCGTAGGACGTAATATTCTTAAAACGTATGAAATAATTATTTATCAAATAACAATACACTGATCAATCTGGTTACTATGTCTGAATGTTTTGCACAATTTTAATTTTATCGTAATCGATTTTACACATATTAGTTTGGCTTTAGTAATGCATGTGCGTGCAGGTCAGTATATTTAGTGAAATTACGAAACAGTGCCCCATTTCACATTCGTATTCACATTGGACCACCCACGCTGCTCCAATGTGAATTGATACGAACATTGTATGTACCATCATCTTCAATATCGTTATCAATCGCTTTATTATTTCTCAGTTGTTCACGAGTTTGCTCTCAGTATGAGAAAGTCTAAGGTTCGGTCTGCTATGGTGGCCAGGTGCAGGTAAGCAGACTTTAGACGTGTTAAAGATTCTTCTGAAGAATGCTATGTTGAGCAGGATTTTTCACGATGTTTTCCTTGACGCCAAGGATATATTATAATCTGTAAAGCGTGTGTGTTTTTGTAAAGAATTGTACGCTAGTATGCGATTTTTTTTTTGTTATCGAGGATAAACCTTCAAAAGGTACCCGGTATTCTGTGAGAAACACCGGGTTACGTGGGAATTGCACTATACTTAAACCCCCTCGGTGGCCTTCCTCTGCGCCAGTAGGAAGGCTCCAGGATCGCCGGCGGAACGCACCGGTGTCCTCCTAGCGTGACGCCCTTCCGAGCCGTACATCGGGAAGACACATGTTGTCATCTCCCATACCTACCGATTCCCGGTCCCGGTCCCGGTCCCGGATTTCCAGGTCCTCTTCTGGATGGTACACGTCTAGAATAGGACGATAAATTCTAAGCCACTAAACTATGTGCAACACTTCTGATGAGTATACCCCTTAGGCGTAACCTTACTATATAGTATTTTGAATTAATAATTTGATATATGTATCTAATAAACATAACATAAAATCACGCCTGTATTTCTCCGAACGGGTACGCAAGGGAGAATGGTACACTTCGTCATTTCATCCGTTATGTTATACATACGTCCCATGTAATAGCGGATTGCCATACAACGGGCATAAATCCAAGCTCTGTGTTATTATTGAAAATGGTAAGTTAGCAAAACCCAGTAATACTTTGCGCGACCCGGGGATTTAACCCAGGACCTCTCCCCCAGCAGGTCCGCGTGCAACCACCACTACCAACAAAACTGTCGATTTATATATTAGAAATTATATATCTTAAGTTAAATAAAAATAAAAGCTAAGTTAAATATTTTAAATAAATTAAGTTGCTGAAATATAATATGACACGTGTTGCCAATTACAATTCAATTTGCTTAAATTATGACATTTAAAACATGTGCCATAGTGTCCAAGATGAGCTAACATATATTTTCTAAGACTCAAAGCTGTAATATTTAACTTTAATGAAACCTATAAATACTGTTAAACTTAAACCAAAGTCCTATCTTGAGGTTGTTGATAACAACTAAAAGTTTTTAGGTTGAAAAGATAATAAAAATTGTCCTTCACATAAGAAACCTACAATAGTAGTGATATTAAAAAAACGTAAATTCACGCCTGTAATAATATTAACTACCTCAATTAACTTGTTTCTATCTGTCACCTGTCAAACATTCCAGTGACAGACTCTGACTTTGACGTATTATCTTGCTTTAACATATTCCCATGTAATTTGCACTTCTAATGTAGTCAATAGCACGTATATAACTACGGAAATAATGATGCCCGTGTAACGAAAGCCGTTTAAGTAGTAATAATTTGTTTCTCATAAAGTAACGCATATTTACAGAAACAAATGTTAGTAGTTGGACGATGAAAGTTTTGTCCTTTACAATCACAATTCCGATGCTATAAGAGTGAAAGAGACAGCATATAACGTTAGTAGAACGTATTTGTGAATACGAGAGATAAGCTGAATAGTTCCATAGCGCGTATACCGAAGCTAATATATTGTATATCGCTTATTCGCTTGTGGTTGTAATTTAGTATAACGACCTGCTTGCATATTAACACTGCTATACGCGGGTTGCAAAAACAGTGCAATTGTTCAATTTAATTGTCACATAATAAGTCCTATTATTGTTATAAATAAATATATAAAAAAGAAATCGTTGTATATATTTAAAAACAGAATGAATAGTATGCTATTCTTTATGAAGTTAAATGCTGATCAAGATATGTTGGGTTCGATTCCGGGATCGGGTAATATTGGATTTTTCTGACTTGAAATACCTAATTCTTACTTGGGCAATAGGCCCACCATATACTAGTATTTCATAGTGGAACGTAAACGTAACTGGTGAAACTCAAAAGTGAAATGTAGTAAACGTACACTTATGTATCTACCTATCTCTTCGGGGATTATATGCGTGATGTTACGTACTTTTTTACGGTTGTAAAGTTTATAGTTTGTTAAAACTGTAACCTTCCTGTGCCTTAGTGTTATAATAGTTTTGGATCGCTTATTACAATCTGTGATAACACAGCTTGGGTAAGATAAGCGCAATAATCCAGGTCTAAAAAAATTTTGTTGGCTCAGTGGCATGCTATTGGAGAGGCCTACGTCCAGCAGTGGACGGGAGTTAGCTGATAATGATGGCGATTATGATAAAAGGAAGTTTGGAGAATTTATGGAAATTTAGCGAGATTTATCATGTTTTTATAGTTGAAAAGAGAAGCATTTTTCTTGAGAGCAATTTTCAAGATAGTAAATTACCTTATTTCAGTAACAAATGACCGCTAAATGAATAAAAGAAATGCCAGTGGAAGCACTGGCTCCAGTGCTGCGTTAGTAGATATTAATGACAGAACGAGATCGTAAATTAGTTGATAAGTATTATTTTTCCTTTCTCTTGCTGTATAGACTATTACTATATAGAATAGTTGACTGGCTCGTTTGTCCAGTGGTTGGAAAACCTAATTGTAGAGCCGGGAATCGTGGGTTCAATTCCCAACCAGTACGAATATTTGTGTAATAAGGTTAAGTATTTGCTGTGGGTCTGGGTCTATATACAGTGAGTACTTATTAATATGACTGCTTCGTTGGTCGGGTGGATGAAAACGCGGCTGCTGATCAGAGGTCCTATATTCGATCCCCGGGTCGGGTACTATTTAACTTGGAATCCACTTGTTCGGTGATTACCAGCGCGATGTTACGTTACGTTTTGATTTAACATGTACCTATCGAGGGTATATAGTTTATGAGCTGTTTGGTTATCACAAGACAAGTTCTCTTGAAGCTTACTTTGGGATGCCCAGGTGTAGAACATTAAATTGTAAGAAAAGATAATGTATATAGGTATTTAACTAGTCCAATCTGACATTAACACGGGTAATTCAAGTTGAGTAAGACAATATTTCGGTGTCCGTTCGTCAGGATCTAATAAGCAAAGGGGACGGCCGCTCTACAGTGTCGTCGGTCGCAGGCAAGGTAGTTCTGCCGCGTGAAGGGTTTTAGATTCTATTCTCGACGCGGATAGATGTAGAGTCATCGGTCATAATCGTTCAAGACAAGAGTGAATAGGCACTTTCTAAGCGAGAGTTACGTCCTGGGCGGCATCTCATTTTCCATCGGTGGAGACTGCAGCTAAACGCGAGCCTATCGCTTAGTAAAAAAAACACTTGTATTTACAATTCGAATTAAAATTAGCTTAAGTTCTAATCCACCAGTGGACATCCAAAGATTGATGGATAAATGGGTAGTATAATTATATTATATTATGTTATATTAATAACTACGTAATCAACTGAATACAACGTTTAATAATTTGTGTATATGTAAATTGATTTGAAGTATCACTTTGCGGATCTAAGCCTATAGCAATAATTATGAAAAAGATTTCATTACAAACAAGTTAAACACCATCTAACACACATAAACACACAATTTGTCGCAGTAGGAAGAATCTGAGCGAAAGGCTAACGAGCATGCCGGTTTTAGAGAAAAAATATATATGTGCCAATGTCACCAGGCGCTCTCATTGGCTGTTTACTGCGCAAATTTACATATATATCTAATTAGAGCGTGCTTTAATTAATATATAATTAAACGGAGAGATAACACTGCCTTCCGAGTCGCATATCATTGTGTCCTATTACAGCACTTCCACGAGCGCGGGAAGGATTGCCTCGCCGCGCAGTTACTTCCGGTGAGAATTTAAATAGGGGATGCTTATCAGTCGTTTTGAGAACATTTCTTCAACATGTTGATGCTGAAGTGACAATATTTGATCGTCACATACTCACTCACCTGTTAAGGTACCGAATTAAGACCATTACAAATAAGAATAGAATTTCAAATATATATTAATAGACAAGACAAGAGAAGCAAATAAATTAATAGACAAGAATGCGTAGTTTCCAAACTATATTTTGTAATAAAAGCGTTGTGCCAACTAAATACTGTGTGGGAATAACTACATCAAATAGAGGACTACTTCAACTTAGATCGGTTATATTTATAAAAAGCTTTTCGGCCGAAGACTGAATTAAAACTAAGTAGGTACATTGTTTTTTAACTTTGTAATTTAATGCGCAAATCATATTCCCGATAAAAATAGATTAGGCGATAGACGAGGGAATTGCTTAAATCAGTTTAGAAGAGCGGTAGGAATAATTTCAAACTAACATGTATATTTCTAACACAAGTACGTGTGCTAATATAAGCCTTAATGTTTCAATTAATTTAATTCCCAATATCACTGACGGTACTATTTGCATGATTGTATACGATTTCATTAGAGGTCTCGTGACAGTTATGGGTTATAAATAACAATTTTATGTTGCGGGTAGCCGAGACTTAAATAAAATGTTTGTTTAGTACTAAATAAAAATACCTTTGTTAATAACGATGTGAGAAAAAAGGACGCGGTTGTTTTTTCACAGCAACAACAAGAGTATTAGTTATATAAAATATTCGCTAAATAATATACATTTTAGAGAAGATTTTTGCTATTTTTAACACAATGTATTTTAGAGTTCTAATAATAATTTATGTGTCAGGTTTAATATAATTTGCTTTGAACAATTGAATGCCGTATCCAAAGTTTTGTACATTGGCAGTCATTACCATATAGCGCGGTGATCCGTCCGGTCGTCGATAAAACGCGTATGCAGTTCGTTTCCGCATGCGCCAGGCGCGGTATAAGCGAAACATAATGCGTTAATGTACATGGAATAATAATAATAAAGGAAAATTATGATATCGAACATTATATAGTTCAACAGCAATAATATTCTCAGAATTAGGTACAGACGAAAACATTTCTTATTACGTAATTAATAAAGGAACGATGATTGTCATTTTGTCTGGAACTTGTGGGATCATTTTATATAATTCGTCTTTTTGTTTTGTTCTTACAATATTCTGTTACTCAAGGGTTGGGTGAATTACCAGCTACAGATTAATTATAGAGTTCAATTTGTATTCTAGTTTTACTAGTCTACTAGTTTCATTTTTATTTGCATGGAGCGTTTTCTTGATCTCAATAAAGGCAAAAAGAAAAAACAAAAATGACCATGAACCTAATTAAAGTCATGTATAAAATAAAAAAAAAACTGTTTCGATAACACACATATTTTGTAGGTTTAACATATTACAATGTAATAAGGAACAAACAGTTAAAAGAATAATGTTAATAAATTGTATTTATACATCAACAGGAAAATTCAATATGGCCGCAAGTAGCAATATCCATTTCGCGCGTAAAATATTAACCCGCTCACCGTGTTGAATGTTTAATACGGTTATTATTGAAAAAGTAGTACAGATAACATAGTAAAATGTTTATGTGAAATATACAGATAAATAACAGAACGAAGTATATATTTTTAATTAATAAGATGGTAACCTTATAAAATATTTTATTATGCCTTTAAGAGAAACGGTTCTCCTTTCAAAATGATAAAGATTTACTTTTTAATAGTCTGCCATTTCATAGACATTTTGTTTATTCTATTTTCTTTAAAAAATATACATTTTGTTCGAAGTCTATACCAAAGTAATAACTTATTTCCAGCAATATTCCATTCTTATTCCATTTCCCGCCTAATTTCATTCTTAAATATTAATAGCTATCGTATTCCAGACATGCAGCCAACATAAGAAATATTTTTAATTAATGCATTTATATTGTATTATATTTTTAAAGTCACATAATATAATGCTGTACCTACTTAATTAGTGCAAAGATAAATCAGCCAAAAAGGCCAATGTCCGTCTCCATGTTGTTACCATATAAGTGGTAATGTTTTATTTATTTCAACGCAAGGCCGTGCGATCTGTTACATTCTTTGATGAAGTCGTCGAATTAAATCAATAAATAATACTTGATCAGTACATGTACGATTACATAAAAAAAAACAACTTGAATTTATTAAGAAACGGATTTAACGAGAGACTGTTATATGTACGAGTATTCAAAAGATTATGTCAATCATAAATAATAAATAAGTAAATAAATAAATACAGAGTATAAAAAAACTGTATTATTATGAGTTATGTGTAGATCCGTTATAATTATAACGCAGCATAGCTTTATAATTAAAAAACCATTGAAGTCAAATTTAATACACTTTTTTATAACCAGTTATAATCCTGCTTCTGTTCATAGGCATATTACGTAATACACCCTTCTCTATTAGTTTTGCAGAAATATATAGTACTATGGAATGGAAAATCCTTTGACAAACTGTAACGACGTACTCTTAAATATGGTTAACATTAGCCCTAATTCCATGGATCGCAACAGATGAAACTTGGGAATACTATACTCTTCTGTTTACCCTTTTTGCAAGCTATGATCGCTTATTGCTATACAAGCATGTGCAATATTTTCGGAAAAATACAATTTCTTTACGCCTTCAAATAATTATCCTTAGTTTAAAACATTATTACGTATGTAAATAGATGTCAGTACAATTAAAACATGGTTATGCCAGGTCCCTTATGGGGTACGCAGCGAGCACAGAGTGCCAATTGCAATCAGTTCCACATTTATTAACCTAACGTATTTTTTCTACATCCATTATTACTCTTACACGCTAGCCGGTTTTCGTGACTTCTGACTCTCTCATCTCCAAATACCTGACTTGTTTATCAAGATCGGTAAGTTCTGGGCCTGCCTCAGTACTTAATACAGCATCAATCATCATTCGTATTGCATACCCGTTTTGTTATATTTTCATTAAACATTCGCTCTCAATGCCGCCTAAACGTATTTAAATGGAAGTACAAGACGGGTACAACTAACAAAAAACGACCAACCAGCAGCGACATACAAAAAATGTCGCCCCGAAGTAACCAGACAACACACAGTTCGCTATTGAGTATATACAGTAATTAAAATGTTCGTTACCCAGCGGCAGATCGGCCGCTGTATTGGATAATAGTCTAAGGGCCGGTAATATTATACGTTAAGGGAAATAATAGCGTGGCAGGTCTGCTAAGATAGCGATATTTGGCGCCCGGTGCTCTCTGTCTATTTCGTAAGGGACCTGGCGTGAAGATATGTATGGATGGAAGAGAAATCTTTACATACATACATAACATCATAAAAGGTAGGCAGAGAAGTGTAGTAAACTCTCATGACTCACCAGTAATGTTTTATGACCTACCCCGGAATTCGAGAGAATGTATTACCAAACTTTTAGACACCTTTTAATCAATATTGCTCCCATAGAGAAACGTGACAGTTGTAACATTTTAAATATTGTAATAAGTATTTGTTACGAGTAAATTTGTGTTTTAAGATTGATCAATTGCTAAAATGATAAAAGAAAACAACGTAAGCATACCTTAGAGTTCAAAAAGAAAATAATATAATAGGGAATATAATATTCAAAAATATATAAATAGTTTTTATCATTATCATATATTCATTCTGATACACACCTATCCTTATAGATTTCTTCTTTTATTTCAGCCTACGTTTCTTCACGAAGAGACATAAACACCAAAGCGAACTCTTTAATGCTCTGTCTAACATGTATGACGTCTGCCAATCCACACTTGGGTCAGCGTGGTACATCACACCTTTAAATTTTCTCATTTTAAGATGAATCTCGTGAACATGGAGGTTTAATTTATAACTCCGGGTTGAATACTTATAATTTAGCCAAAACATTCTTAATCACAAAAATGCTTTAAAATTTCATCACAACATATAGATAGGTATATGTTATATTGGATAAAGTATAAAATATGCACATTTAACACGTAATATGTTAAACATAATATATTGTAATAACATTGTCATTACTAGGTACGATAGGTGGTTATTTATGAAGACAAGTACATGGTTCCCAATTATAAACAGTTGGTTGAAAGTTTTCCAATTTTAATATATTGCAAAATTATTCGTGGTAAATTATAAAAAACTGTTTTTTAAAATTTTACGAACGTACAATGCATTGTTATTTCACCGGCGCTCGGTCTACACGCAAGTGCAAGTCTTGTGCCTCCAAAAGTATTTTGCAGTACAGGTGCCGACGCACCCACAATTAATGGGACGGTTCATACAATATAGATGCAGTGGGAAAGGTTATAATAAATATTAAATGTTAGTCAGTTGTAATGTTAGTGAAACATCATGTTTGTCAGATGTTTAGATAGTCAAATGCTATATTAGCCGTGGTGACACTATATTAGGAAATATAATAATTATATAATTATTCACATTACTTACTGGCTATGGTTTTAATATTTTTTTCTCACGCTTATTAAAACGGTAGAAAAGTATAGTAATCATGGTTTTTCTATAGTTATATATAAAGAGCACGCCAATTTTTATTTCGAATGGTTATGTCAGATTATGTTAACTCCAAAAATAGTATTCCCATTTATGTGATGTACTTATCGGTGCATTTAACTTACTGATATAAATATGTTGACTGTGACGCGCGCATAGTGCGGTTCGCGGATGAATAAAAACCGGTGCCAAGTGCTCAGCATTACCATATGCTCGATATTCGTGCTAAATGTCAAGGCTAATCAAGGATTGATCGTCGCCCAATCAAGGACAGGTTACAGTGGGTGTAATAATTTAATTATTCTAGAAAATAGCTTTTTGTAACGAATCGATGGTTTTTTACCAACGCTGCCTTCCGCTTGCGTTCATACAGGACATATGTACATATATGTACACAGAATATATAATGTAGACTACATAATACTGTTTGTCCGGTCGTACGCTGTCATAGTCAAAGGAGATTCGAAAAATTGTGACCTCATATCACGGTTTTATTATATGATATGATTATGCTTGTAAGGTATTGCATTATCATCATTACTATCAACGCTTTCGTATTAGTATCACATGAGTTTTCTCTTAAAATAAAAATGTTTATTGTCTATATATTATTCATAGCTGTTGTTGGGGGTATTGTGAAAACTATAACATGAGACTCTTTTAGAAAGGAGTGGTAAGAGCTCTTCTTGAATACAAGTCCGGTCTTTCAAATGTCCATAGGCGACACTGACCATTTACTATCAGATCTCCCATATATCTGTTTCTTAGCTTAAATCAACATAAAATGAATAAAAAAGTGATCTTGCGCCAGGAATCCCCAGAGTGGAACGCAGACGAATTTAGAAAAGAACATATTTTCCAAAACATATATACCTAATCACTTAAAGAAACATACATAATGGGAGATATTCCCGCTGTGATGAGACTCAAAAAATTGTCAGATCATTGACTCGAGGGCTTGTTGATGTGACTATACAAACGAAGACGCGAGAGGGCGTATGTTAAATGAAAAAAAAAAACAACAAATAAACCCGGGTACAAAATATCCGTGCGATACGCAACCAGTTTTATCGCTCTACATTCCACACGGCATTTGTAATTGTAATTCATTCAAATGACTAACGCCATGCTAATAATTGTAGTTTTGTTTATTCATAGAGTTATGTCATTAGTCATACCTGTGATATGTTAATAGCTGATAACTCGTCTCTATGTGACGTTATCAAATATATTATAAAGCAGGGCTTGATAGTTTCAGTTTTCCGAATATTTCTCTATAACTCTCTCTCCGTCTGTACATTACTACGGGACTCTACATTACTACGGGACTCTACATTACTACGGGACTCTACATTACTACGGGACTCTACATGACTACAGGACTTTACATTACTACGGGACTCTACATTACT
>DWEE01003611.1:0-10359 GCA_018245755.1 Parelbella macleannani
TCTCACGATGTTTTCCTTCACCGTTAGCAAGTGATATTTAAATTAAAAACGCACTTTTTATAAAGAGGTGCGTGCCACGTATTTGAAACCAGCACCCCCGGAGTGAGAGGCCGAATTCTTAACCACCAGACTATCACTACTCCTGTATATATGTCATATATATTTGTATGTAATGTAAGAGGTCCGTACGTAGGCGAGTGTGCGTGTGGTGGCACCAACCTTGTTGTTGGAGTTGAGCAGCGTGAGCACGTCACCGCGCTTCATGGACACCTCGCGCGGCGACTTCTCCGCGTAGTCGTACAGCGCCACCACGCACTCCTTGCCCGACACGTCCACCACCGGCGACTCTTGTTGCTGCGCGCCATACCATTGCACACATTACTTCTATGTATTGATAACCTAACTTTTAATGTACAATGGGGTAGTAATGACGATATTAAAACTGATTGCCGATTTCTATTCTTTCTAATTCAATTGAAATGAAACATCGATGTTTAAACAACAATATTTAATATATGTATCAATCAGTGGTATACCAAATGGTAGTATATCGATAGATGAATAATGCAGTGGAATATTGTCTGACTTTGTCAAATACCTGCATGCTAACACCATATATAGCTATAGAAATTGTTAAAGCAACTCACCCGGCAAGCATTAGCTTGTTCCCTAAGCGCCTTAATGGTGTTACCAAAGGCCTCCAGGTCAGAGAGCAGGGCCTCGTGCTTCTTGAGCAGCGCCTCGGACGAGTCCTCGTCTTTGCCGTAATCTTGAGTGTTGGCCATCGGCTCCTTCTCGCGCATCCAGGACTCCGCTTCGTTAGCGTCAGCGAAATATTGCTGCGCCTGGAGCGAGTCCTCCAGGTCTTGTTTGCGCTAAACATAAAGAAATATCCTTATTGAAATGAAAATGTTTTCGGCTCTTAATCCTGCAGGAGGTCGAATCTTGTCCTTCAACAGGGAACAATATATTAAATTGTGTCTAAGGCGTCAAACGGCAACAAAACAAATTACTGCAAATTTTTAACTGTCTGCAAAAAAAGGAGGTATATGTACATTTAGAATATGTGATAGAGATGGTATCGCATAGGGAGTACCTGCAACGCTTTCTCCTGCAGCTGGTTCCAGGTGCGGTGCAGGCGCTGCGTGCGCGCCGCCACGTCCTCGGCGGCGAAGTGGCCGGCGCTGCAGAGCGCCGCGCCCGCCGCGCGCACCGCGTCCACGCGCGCCTCGTGCTGCGCCATCTCGCCCATCACCGCCTGCTGCTTCTTCATCAGGTTCTGCACGCCGATCAGGTCGCGCCCTGCGCACGCGCACGCGCTCTCTCAACTATCTACATCATCCGACACTCGCAGCGCACGCGTCTTATTTTATGCCTCTGGGTCGATTCTCACAGGTCGCATAACAAATGTTAAGGGAAAATTTCTTTGTAGACAGGTTTTTTTATGTTTAATAAGCATCTGACTCGCAATAAAATTTTGTTCGAATCAAAATATAAAATTTAACAAGCTAATATCACTCACCTCTATTAGTGGATGCGATGATGGGTTCCTTCTCGCGAATCCACGCGGCCTCATCGTCGAGATCGCGGAATAGCTGCTGAGCGTGCAGCGAGTCGAGAAGGCGACTCTTACGAATCGCCATCGGCTTGTCGAGTGCCGCATAACGAGCCACCAAGGCATCCTGCATGTACAATAAAAAATTTAATATAAGTAATACTTCAACATCAACGTGTAAATTTTTAACCAAATTTCTCTAAATTTAACATTCGAAATGAAATTTTAAACGTGGTAAATTAAATAAATGTAATTACATTATTGTCGTGAATACGTCGCAATTGAGGGTAATCTAGGCCTAGCAGTAATCTTATAAAGGGTGACAGATGGATGAGTCCTTATAGTGATCAGAGAGTGAGTGAGTAGTAGTGCGCGTGCGTACCCGCTTGGCGCGGATGTTGTCGGCGTCGAAGTGGCCGCGCTCGATGAACTGCTCGGCCTGTGTGCGCAGCGCGTCGATGCGCTCGGCGTGCGAGCTTACGTCCGCCTCCAGCAGCGCGTGCTTCTTCTGCAGGTTCTGCACGCTCGTCAGGTCCTGCCGCGTACCATATGTGTTAACAGTCTTACCGCCCTCGACAGGAGCGATTTTTATCACGTTATTGTATATCAATTACCAAATTACCTGCCTAATTATCAAAATTCATAATTACTACTTTCAGAATATTAATAAAGTAAAAATGTGTTGCATTTAATTTTCATTATGATGTGAGCTTAAGAAAAGCAGAATAGTGCAATATCTAACAAGCTTTGATGTGAATCTTTGTGATGTGAACTTTTTTCAATCATAATAAAATTACAATATTATTCCTTAACACATTTCTCTTTAAAAATGACCAAATATTGTAAGAAATGTAATAGGTATGGGACAATAATATATAAACTCCTACTATTTGGTCATTTCATTGATATACCTTGCCATAGTCTTCACTGAGCAGCTGACCCTCTACTTCTGATAGCCAGAGTTCAATATCTTCAGCAGCTCGATTGAACTGTTGCTGCGCGGCCGCCTCTTGGAGCTTGCTACCCTTCAGCTCGGACGCCGCAGCCAGCTTCTCCCACAGCGCGCCCACTTCCTCCACACGGGCTTGTATCTGGGCTATATGATTAAATTATTATATTAATTGAGTTCAAGACCAACATGAAGGATATTGGTTCTAGGTTTCTTTGAATTTATGTATTTTCAGGTCAAAAAAGACATTTAAACTTTTATTATTAATCAACTCCACAATACCAAAACTCCAAAATATCAAAATGATTATTTCAATATTTGTGAACAGATTACAATTGGACATATCCAACTAGAACATATTCTAGTGTGACTACCCCATCTGGTTTCTAATCAAAGTAAAGTGGAGCTGAAAATTAACGAAGTACGTATTAGCCATAAACTGTGATGTTATTAACCAAATAACTAATTACTTATTTATTAAAGCACTATCCAACAAAATTGAAAAATGTAGGAGTACAATTTAGTCTTAGAAATGAAACTCAGTAAACCACAGAGTAAATCACAAAGGAATCATGTGACAACATTATTATATGAAATATTTTATACATCAGTTGGGAGTTTTACTCATATTAGCAGGTTTGAATTCAAGGCAGGTGTGTATATAACGATACAAATGTACTTACGCTTGGCAAAGTGGTCTTGTTCGAGCAAGCGGCTGCCGAGTGCGGTGATCTCTTCGACGCGAGGCTTATTGGCCTGCAGCTCCTGCTCAAAGTTCTGATGCTTCTGCACTTTGCCGTTCAGATTGGTGGGGTCCAGGTAGGAGTCGTCCGTCGCAAACTTCAGTTTCTCATTAATCCAGCCTGATCACATAATATATAAAACGTAACATCACGCCCGTAATCCCCGAAGAGGTAGGCAAAGGAGTACAATACACTTCCAAGTTTCACCAGTTACATTTAAGTCCCATGGAATAATTCGTGAGCCCATTGCCATACACAAGGCACAATTCCAGACTCCAAGTCACTACTAGAAATTCTAAATTAGAAAAATCTAATGGCACCTGACCCAGGATTTAAGTCCAGGACCTCTCGATCAGCAATCGCGCTTGCAATCACTCAACCAATGAGGCAGTTAATTAAATGTTAAATGTATTATGTCCCTTAAATTTAAAATCAGGAAATCAGGGGGTTTGACCAGGTTAGATATTTACTTGTAATCAATTAATATGTGAAAGAGTTGAGTTACATCTTTATAAATAGCAGTTGTTACAGAGTATTGAGAAGTCAATGCAAGTAAAAGCAGACCTTTAGTTTCATCGCAGTCGCGTTCAAATTGCTGATACTTGTAGGCGTCCTCGAGCAGCGCGCGCCGCTGGCTGGACTTCTCCAGCAGGGCGGCGCGGCGCTCCAGCAGCTGTTTGCAATTATGAAACACATTTAGTTAACACGCCAACACCGTCGTCGCCAACAACGCCGTCACACGCAATTATGAAACTCATTTATTATAATTATTTGTTAAATATTGTTAATATACAATGTTTCATTACATTTATTAAATAATTTAATTTAATACCTGGCTAGACAAAACAATAATTTGTCCATATATTATATTTAGCCTTTACATTAATAAAATTCAAGCTAATTTACGAAAAGTAATTAACAACAAAATTAGCCATTTGTCCAATGGCATTGTCATTTAACAAATAATATTATTTACCATCTCTCTCCTCTGTGCAACGTCGTCAGCTGCGTAGTGTTGTCCTTCTATGAGTTTGGTGGCAAATTCGTCCAGAGCCTTGATTTTCTCCTCTTGCGCCGCCAACGATTTTTCAAAGTCCTCGTGCTTTTTCAGTAGCGCCTCCACAGAGTCCAGAGAATCGCCGACGTCTTCGTTAGCGAGGAACGCCTGGTAAATTTGATAAATGAATAACGCTGAATTCACTTCTATCAGCAACTAGGAATGTACAAGTCGATAGACATAAGTGCATATTGAGTACCTCCTGCTTGTGCATCCAGGCGTCGGCCTGCTCGGTGTCGCGGTAGAAGAGCTGCAGGTCCATGCACTGCAGGTAGAGCACGCGGCGCTGGTCCCAGAGCGCGTGCAGCGCGGCCGAGTCGCGGCCCAGCGCGTCGAGCGCGGCCTGCACGTCGCCGGCGCCGCGGTGCGCGCCCGCCACCAGCGCCTGCCCGCTCGCCACGCACGCCGCCATCACGTCCTCGCGCGCGTCCATCTCGCCCTAACACCACACCACTAACGCTTTTAGTATTTTTAATACATTTATTGCTTTTAGTTTTTTTATTATATTCTACTACATTTATTTTTAAAACATTTGAACATATTGAATAATTGAATTTATGTTGACCTTCTAATTTTCAAGGTAATTAGGAGAATAAGTGTGGATCTTAACGTGCAATTTAAAAGGATTAATAATAATTAATTAGCTAAGATAAAATATATATCGATTCAATCATTAATTACTAAAAAGCTTATAGCAACCTAATAATGGAAACATTTAAATATCGTTCCACACTTACATTATTAATATATAACAAGAAATACCTTGTGCTCTTGGTGACGTTCGAGCAGCGCCTCGGCGCCCGGCACGTCCTTGGCGAGGTCGTCGGCGGCGATGAGCGCGCGGATGTCGCTCATCCACGACACCAGGTCGCGATAGTCAGCCAGGAAGCGATGTAGCGCGTGGGACGACTCCAATTCTGCCCGACGTTCCTACATAACAATTTATTCATTAAATTCTATTAACTGCTCTGCCAAGGCTATTAAACAACAATTTGAATATTTAAATAATAGGAACAGAATAATTTATTGCTTTTCATGTCTACTGATCCTTTAATTAAGTAAATGAAGACTTTGATAGATCAAATATTGGCGAACTTTTATATATGTACCTTAGCCTTTTGTACAAGGCGCTGCCAGGCGTTGGTGATCTCGTCCCGCTTGGAGTGGATAGCAGGCGCGTGGTCAGCATGTATGGCGGCGAGGCGTGCTGCTTCACCATCCAAGGTGGCCACCTTATCTTCCAGTGCCGCCAGATCACGCTCCACGCCCTCGTGCTTGCGCTAAGGGATAACCCAAATGAGTAAGACACATGAAATATTGAGCAGGTAGTTAGTAATGTAGGCGTAATGTAGTTCGTAATGTAAGGACAATGACTTTATTCGTAACTACACGAATTATCTATAACATGATAAATGTACCTCAGAAGACTTTTTAATAGGTGATGAAATGACAAAATACATCTAAAAATCGAACTTCACAAGGGTGGATGCTGTGTAACAATGATATATATTTAACACTAGGTATTTTTCTAGAACACATATGTTATGGACAAAATAATGAACTTTCAATTCATTAACTATACAAATTACAAAAGGCGAAATATTCATATTATTAAAATTACAGCATCAAGGTGTCAGCAAAATTATCTATGTATATTCACCTGAAGGGTTTGCACGGTGGCGAGGTCCCGGCCGTAATCGTCGGAGCCCAGCACGACGTCCTTCTCGGAGATCCAAGCGATGGTCTCGTCTGCGTCGCGGTTGAAGCGTTGGATTTCGTGCGCGCCGAACAGCCGCTCCTGGCGCATCAGCGCCATTTGACGCAGGCGGTGCCACGCTTCATTCAGCTCCTACACAATTATATTCATGATAATTACGACGAAAACTTTCATTTCAAATAATTTGCCATTTTTTTATGAACGTGGGACAAATATAAATGCTGACTACTTTCACTTTTTTTTAGTGAAATTTTTGTTTTTTCAACTGAATCTAACTGTGAATTACATAATACCACTTTGTTATTGTCATTTTGGCAGATACTTTTCATCGATGCCATAATCATTGATTCGTAAATACATATTTTTATCGAATAATTTTTTTTCATAGCATGTTAAGTACAGAATTAAAAGATACAATAGCTGCACACTCACATCCTTCCTCTTGACAATGGTCTCGCGTTCGGGGTGCCCTTCGAGTACGAGGCGCTCGGCCAGCTGGTTCACTTCGGTCACGCGATACTCCTGCGCCGCCATGTCTTTCTGGAACTCGTCGAACTTGCGCTGCAGCACCTCCACGTGCTCCAGATCGGAACCGAACTCATCAGCGCACACGAAGGTTTCCTGTCGTATCAATTAGTAATATAAATAATCAAGTAAATGATTTTAGATACAAATATATTTTAAATAGTCACACAGTAATCGATGCCATTCATAATGTGAATAAAATGTAAGCAATCTTAACTCACCTTGTCATGAATCCAGAACATGACTTCGTCGCAGTGGCGCAGAAACTGCACAAGCACGAGGGCCTGCTGCAACTTCATGCCTTTCTCGGCGAGACGGGAGAGCAACAGCTCCCAGAGGCGATGCAACTCGTCCAGCCGCCGCCGGATTGTCTCGGAGGCGAAATGCCCCGCAGAGATCATCTCACTGCCCGTGTTGTCGAGCACCACGATTGCGTTCGAATGGGCTGCCACTTCTGCCTCGAACGCCTGGTGTTTCTGAATCTTAGCCTGTTGTATATAACAAAATATTGTATAATTCGAAAATGTATTATTCTTTATTGCGATATTGCAATTGAGTTCCTAATAATATGGTACTGTTTATATCAAAAATTACAGAACAGATTTTTTCTTTAAAACTCATCAAAATAATAAGAATAATACATCCTGCATGCCTGACCTGCAAATTGGTGGGATCCTTGTAGCTCTCATCGCTGGCTGCCTGCAGCTTCTCCTGGATCCAGGATTCGAGCTCGTCAGCATCACGCTTGAAGTACTGAAAACGTCGCGAGTCCTCCAGCTTTTCGCGCTTGGCACGCGCCTCCTGCTTGAAGTCTTCATAGCGATTCAACACCTGACAAAAATATCAATAATTAAGTTCAAGCATTTGTATCAGACCTAATGATACATACTAGGATGAAACTGGTAACATTTAAAAAAAGGCCTGATCAAATTTTCCTCAATAGACAAACAAGTATGTGGATATTAATAAATTTAGAAGAGGCTACCAGAACCATAGCGGGTGGAAATCTTTAAGGGATTTCTATCCCTAGGGAAAATAGCCTGACAATATGTATGTATATATTCAGATCAGAACATAGTACAATCACCTGTATCTAGCTATTAACAGTAAACATAAACTGCCAGTTACACTCTATGCCTGTAAATATAAAAGTATTTAGAGCAAGGATAAAAAGAACAATGGTATGCAATGAACAGCATATCCAATTAATAATTCAGCACACTTACGTGTTGGTGAAGTTATCACTAAATGTAACATACAAAATGTGTCGTAAAATTAACAGTTCCTATTAATCAAAACACATATTTTACTTTGTTAGCTTGGCATTTCTGAATTACAATAATGTTTTATGTTCCTGACAATTATCTAAGATTTTAAGCACCTATCATAGGTACTAGGAATTTTTTTGGAGGGTTTTGTGTTGTAATTACCATTACATATTACTATCACGTCACAATGTTAAAATCGATCCCCATCTGCATGCCCAGTGTGAAATTCGAAAAAACTCTGTTAGAGCAGGCCAATGTCCAGCAGTAGACTAATACAGGCTGATGATGTGATGAAAAACATCAAACTGTTCAATAACCACCCAATAATAAATCGATCAAGTGAATACCTGCTCACGACGTTCTTGGATATCCTCGGCAGTCTCGAGGATCTTCACCTCCTTGGGTGGCGGTATCTGCTCCATAATGGATGCGTTCAATCAGCTGTAACAAGCAATTCAATAATTATAATTACATATTTCACAACTAAATAGAGATATCTTTGAAACATTGACCAACAATGAACAATTTTCAATTGCAAATTTACATTGATTAGTGTCATTGTGAAATATTCTCATCACCTTTGTATACTGACATTTAAACTGAACATAATAGTAATGTAACATACTATCAAACATGAATTCCTGAATTTTTTATACAAGCGAAGCTACTCCAAACAAAAAACTGTGATAATATTAACTAAGTATTCATAGAAAATAATTTAGTGCTAATCGTTCACACAAGCATGCAGTGTTTCTCATAAGGCTACTATGTAATTGCCCAATTTATAGAACATCACATGCCTGGAAGTTGGAGAGACATGTCAAAATATTCTCATAATATGAGGTATACTGATATCATGAATGAAAACAATCATATATAAAATTTAATGTCCTAATTATACAATTGACACATAATCACACACAGATGCACACAAAATCGTTAATATTGCTATCTTTAACATTTGTTGCAAATAAAAATATATTAAAATTGTAAATATGAACTTTATGTTTGAACTAAAGTTATAAATAAATAGGTTTCTTACTCATCTCAACTTCGATGATCGATTGTTGATTAAATTAACATAACAATACTAAAGCATAAAACATTTAAAAAAATATAACAAACAAGCCAAAACCTTAAACATGCACAAACAAAGAAGAATTTATATAGGGGATTCAGTGTTCATAGCTTATTATCAATTAAATCTAAGGTCACTGTTTGACATCACACTTGGATTACATCACACAGCCTTGTGAGTCACCACCGCTCATCACATTGAGCCTTGTTGCCAACAGCATTTGTGATTGTCAGAATTTTACAAAACCTGCACATTGTTTATTTTTCTTATCACTTTTTATCACGATTTTCCCTTCTATTTAATGTACAATAAAAATTCTATGTATATTTTAAGATATGGTGTGAATTTATTAGCACAATGAATGTCGCCTGAGAACTACATTTTGGGTCAAAAAATGAGTCGTAATACTTCATTGTTTATTATTTCATCTGTTTTTCATAATTAACTTTTACTTACACTACTCGTAATACAAAATGAAGCTGGCGGGATTTTGTCACTTAGTGGAGCCTGGTCAATATGTTTATTAATAATAATCGATCCATTTATTATTCCACTGTTGGAATATGGGTCTCCTTTTATGATAAGAGGGTTAAGGCCATAGTCTACCATGTTGGCTAAGTGCAGATTGGCAGACTTCACAAATCTTAGAATTTTTTTTATAAATCAAAAGTCTGCCGATTTGCTCTCGATGTTTTCCTTCACTGTTAGCAAGTGATATTTAAATTTAAAACACACTTTTGGAAAGAGGTGAGCTTGATGGATTTGAACCCAGAACCCTCGGAATGAAAGGCCCATTTTTTTCCTAATCAATACTTAATCAGAAATATTCAATCAGAAAATTAAATGTTCCATCAAACCTTACTAATTATATTTTACTTTAATATTATATTATATTTGACCACCTCGTTGGTCAAGCGGTGCAAGCGTGACTGCTGATCGGGAAGTCCCAGGTTTAAATCCCGGGTCGGGTGCTATTGGATTTTTCTAATTTAAAATTTCTTGTAGTGACTCGGAGTCTCGAATTGTGCCGGGTGTATGGTAATAGACTCACCACCTATTCCACGGGACTAAAACGTAACTGGTTAAAACACGGGAATGTACTACACTCCTCGGCCTACCCCTTCAAGGATTACAGACGTGATACTACGTTTTTTATTATATTTAAATATAATCTGTTAAAAACAGTCTCCTTATAGGATTTTTCCACACCCTATTTCTTCTTATGCCTATTGATGTGCATCCAACATACCAGTGTATCCAACATAACAATAAAATATATATAATTTTATTTTATAAATAACTAGCTTTTGCCCATGGCTTTGCACACATTAAATTCTGAGTAAACAATTCCCCCTTCCCTATACCGTACAGATTTCCTGCTCTCTTTGGAATATCTAAATACATATACTACTTTTTACTTATTTACTTTTTACATTTTTAGCTATTATTTTTATTTTTACAATGAAT